>OOFC01041866.1:0-20542 GCA_900323345.1 Pseudochromis fuscus | reverse complement strand
GTCACACAGTTATTGCTTCCCATCCTCGATTACAGTGACATTATTTATCAAAACACCACAGTCACTAATCTTCAACCACTTAATGTTGTGTATAACAGTTTGTGCAGGTTTATTCTCCGTTGTCCCTTTAGGACCCATCACTGTTTATTGTACCAGCAACTGTCCTGGCTCTCTCCATCCTCCAGGCGCCAACTTCACTGGTTATTGTTTATTTTTAAATGCATTCACCTATACTGTCCGGATTATCTGTATGAGTACTTAACTCCACTTACTTCTTCTCATGGTTTAAGACATGTGTCTCAAATGTTTTTTGTTGTTCCACGAATTAGAAGGGAAATAGGAAGATTTTCATTTAAATACAAAGCACCTTCCGATTGGAATAATCTCCCATCCTCTATCCGCTCTATAACCTCTTTTCACATGTTCAAAAATGCTCTTTTTCTACATCTTCGCAATATATGTAACTGCTTTTGACTGTTTCTTGGTGTTTGTGTAAATTGCATTGAAGTATTGATCATGGAGAGCGAGCTTTGTAGGTGTATGTGTGTGCGTGTGTGTTGTGTATGGTGTGTGTGATGGTTTGTGTGTGTGAGTGAGTGTATTATTACTTATATTGTACTTGTTTGGTTTTGGGTTTTTTCTGTATTCTTTTGTACTGCTGCTCTTGTCTGTACATCCTGTTTATTTGTAATGTATGTATTGAGGACCCTCTTGAAAACGAGATGGTGCATCTCAAGGGGTTTATCCTCTTAAATAAATAAATTTCAAACTCGTCGGGGGGTTAAAGGAGCATCATGCTAATGTCTAAGAACTCCTCTGTCAGTCATATAGAGAAGAAATAACAGTTTGTTGTACTGATTGTGACACTAGCTGGAGTCAAATGTTGACCTGGGTTTTGTGGAGGGAGAAGAGGTTGCTGTCAGCCATGTTGCTCAGCTATATTGGTTAGATAAAGATCATAAGTAATTTACAGATTGAAAAATGTCTTTTGAAACATTAGACCTGATCTGATTTCCTTCCAGGTTGAGTTGGAGAAAAGCCTGATATCAGACCACGAGATGCGGCTGCTGGAGGACGAAGTGAGGATGAGTCGGAGGCAGGCGGACGACTATGACTCAGATGAAGAGGGTGACCGCAAGAACCAGGAGATCATATTGGCTCAGGATTTGGAGGACATTTGGGAGCAGAAGCTGAAGAGCTTTCAGCTGGCGCCGAGAGTCAGAGGTCAGCTCAGGAAATGCATTAAATCTTTGACTAGTGAGATAAAAATATACTGAAGTATTACAATGTGCCTGATGAAATATCTGCAGTTGTACATGATATATTGTAATATTCAGGCTCTTGCGATGCTCCAGTTGTTAATCAAGGACAGCAAAAATGAAAAAGTGATTTTAATGTTTGGTCCAGACTCTTAATTTGCATATTTGTCCAGGTGACATTTCAAAAGTGAGCGTAAGTTTTCAGACTGTTGTGAAGCTGCTGATGGTCCCGCCTCCTCCTGTCTCTTGTTTAGCTGACGTAGATGAGGACTTGACCTCGGCGGAGCGCTGCCTGGCCAACACACTGGTTCTTTTGGCCGAGCAGCAGGTGGGTGAAGAGAAGATGTGGCTGCTGCCTCAGACCCAGTGGCGGGAGGGAGAAACGCTGCGGCAGACGGCTGAGAGAGCCCTCGCCTCCCTGCCAGGTAACAGGAGTTTTTAGAGCTGATTCCAGGCTGTCGAGTGCCATATTTATTCAACTCATTTAGTGTTTTAACAGGTTTCTTTTTAAGGCAGAGTGGGCGCTAGTAAATAAGCTACTTCAGGTGTATGTGAACCTTGGCTACAACTAACCATTGTTTTCTTCATTGATTATTCTGGCATTTATTTTCTTGATTAACAGATGTTTTGTCTTAAAGTAGTTTATGTAATTTACATATTTATATAATTTCCAGCATCTCGAGGTGATTAAAATAATGTGTGGCTTCTTTGAAAAGGAAAATAGTTTGTCTGTTAATTGACTAATAGTTGCAGCTCTACCCCATTTGTTTTGTTTCTGTAATGTAGACTAATCACTGCTGTCTTGAATGGGAGAATGATTCAGGCCTAACTCCTGAAGTCATGGGATTACCATATTTTCCGGACTATAAGCCGCTACTTTTTTTTAACCCTACGGCTTAAACACCGGTGTGGCTCAGTATCGGCATCACAAAGCTCGTTAGCTTTTTACAAGCTATCAAGCTCCGTGCCGCCGATACATTTAGCCTCGTCACATCAGACCTGGTCAGAGTGGACCACATGAAACTGTTCGAATAAATTCAATAGCGGCTTATAGACAGGTGTGCTCGATAGTCCGCGAAATACGGTAACTCTGTGCTAAGGCAGGAAGACCTGCAATAACTGGGATACATTATATTTTACTTAATATTAACTGTACGTATTCCAGTAAACCGTAAATTTCGTTTTATTTGCAGTCATATTTGATCATATTATAATAGACAATGGTTTACTTTCATTGTTATCACAGTTTCTTTAATTTATGAGCAAATCCGGTTTGATTTTGTGTTAATATAGTCCAGCGTGTTTTAACCTGGTACAGACCAATCAGGCTCCACCAATCTCAGAGTGTGACCCAACGCCTACACTTATAAACAGTGCAGGATGTGCATAATACACCGATCGAGTGTCAAAAATGAAGCGAGTGTTTAAGTGCAAATAAACTGCAGTTCCTCAAATGGCCACTTGGAGCTCTAAAGTGAGTCAATCCTGATAGACCCCCCAGGTTAAAGTGGACAAGGTTACAGCAGAAATAAACATGTTTAGAGCCTCGTACATAAAACAGATTTGGTTTCTTTGCCTTTTTTCCTTAATTTTAAAATATGACGTTAACGCCTTCCAGGTTTCTCCGCAGAAATGGTGCATGAGCTTTTTTTAGTGATGAATTACAAAGCTGTGGGGAACTGAGAATTTCTTGGCACAAAAAAAAAACCCCAAAAAACGCACACATGGTAAAATCGGCGTTGCGGGGACAGACTTGAGACACATGCCGACACTGAAAGCACGAATTGGCTTTTACAGTTTGACCTCATGGTGGCACTGTTGTCTCACTAGACACACACAGTGATACAGAAGTGTTTGTTTCTAATATATTATCACAGTAACATGGCAGCTGGCTTTTTTTAGATACAAGGATTTGCTCCCAACAAATCTCTTCAATGTGCCCAAGGCGACTGACATCGAGGAGTTAATTTTCTTGCAGCTTTTGAATCAAATCAGTTAAAAGCAGAACCTGAGCAGGAGGATAACGAAGCCATTCACAGGGTGTGGTGTCTAATTAGCCATCTAATTAATGTCCCAACACAATAAAGGAGTGACGATGACTCAGTTACCTCAGCTTCCTGGAATCCAGCTGCTATAAAGTCATTTTTCACGACAAATTTGACAAATTTGGCCGGACAGAAGATCTCACAAGCCCACATTCATCCTGGAAAAACATGGCGAACATTCAGCTGCTGTATGTGTGACCATAAAACCAGCAAACCATGGAAATAACTGCAGGAAAAAACAAGCATGTGCTGCTGTTTGTAAATCATTTTTATCACCTCAGAACATTTCACATCGTGGGTTTTGGCAGCTGGATTGGCGGATAGTGTTAAGGAAGATTTAACTGAGTAACTTACAAAGCAAATGTGTGTGTGTGTGGAGGGTGTATTCATATCCCAAACATCAACTTGTTACAGGTTGCATTACTGTCAACACGCTCCATTTGCTGCATTCTTACTGTATCTATATCCTCATCGCTGTTGTTTTAACGACCCAGTTTTATTGTGGGGATCATTAAAGTTTGATGTGATCTTATCTAAAATAGCAGTGTGGTACTCAAACTGCAATCATCTATATTATTCACAACAGGAGGGTTAAACAGCCTCTAAAACCACCAGCCGCTCATTTGCATGTGCAACGTTTTTAGACCAGTCATATTCCAGCGTCTGGCCCTAAACTGTCATCTCCATTTAGACCTCAGCAGATGTCAACTGTAGATTAGGCTCCATTTATAGACTGGAAATAATAAGCAGATGATTGGAGGGAGGTTAAAGGTCGAGGGTCAGAGCTGCAGATATTTCCAGTGACCCAGTAATGATCTCGATATTAATTGTAAGGAAGAAAAAAAAACAGCTCAGCATTTAAACAACTCTGTTCAACCATTTCCCAGTGTTGCTAACGAGCTAATAATGTCCCATCTCTATCAATCACTTCCCATTAAGGTTTTCCACTTGACATTAGCGCGACCTGTTTGGTGGATGGGTTTTATTTAAAGTGTTACAAGAGCAGGAGTTGATCCCTTTTTAATACAGCTGGACTCAGTGGGAAGTGAATCTCCAACATGCTTCAGTCTCCAGCCAGCTGCGACCCCGAGGATTTACATGACATGAGATGAGATTAAAGAGCGTGTTGTTGTTGCAGCAGAGTGCTACAACACTTTAATTAGAGCAGTCAAACACTGATAATCCAGAGGAATGAAGCAAGTGCAGCTGCCCTGTCAGAAAATGATGCATAATGTGAAAAACATCTGCACTTTCACTCAACTTTTGTCTCCAGCTGAATGAACTCACAGCTTGTTCTTTTTTACCTGCAGCAGCCGGTTTCAAGGCGACTTTCCTTGGCAACGCCCCCTGTGGAGTGTACAAGTACAAACTGCCCAAAGCCGTTCGGACGGAGAGCTCGGTCGGAACAAAGGTGTTCTTCTTCAAAGCCATTCTGGCAGACAGCGCTCCCCCCGCAGCTCCAAACGCTCCTTTTCTGTGGGTGACGAAGAGCGAGCTGCAGAAATACCTGAAACCAGCGTACAAGATGAAGGTCGACCGCTTCATCCTCGGCCTGTGACACCTCGGCTCACACAGGGGACACTGACTCACAGAACAATATTTATGAGGCCTGGAAAGTTTGTTGCTTATCTGTCGTCTCCTCTCATACAACTTCCTGTCATTCAATAACATATGTATGTTTCAGTATATAAATAAAGTGTTTTTCCACTCATACTGGGAACCAGTAACTTCAGGCATGACCTGTATGTAACATGACACCTGTAAGAGTTAAGTGCTAAAGAAATGGACTCGAGAACAGTTGTAAATGTTCTAAAAAGTAACATTTAAAACCTTAAGGTAACTTTTACCAGTGCAGTTCTGCCATGGACTGGATACAAAAGATCAACGTAGCCACAGAGTCACAAAACACAACACTGCAATACCACTGATGACCACTAGATGCTGGTTCCAAATCCTCATTTTCAACCCAGTCAGTACATTTTTCCACAAGTCATTCTGATGTCATTAGATAAAGTCAACTCTTCTTCTCTGGTCCATCTGAAAATCATCTCATCCTTCAGTAAATATTAGGCTGAGAGAAGGGGAGGATGTAGGGGGCGTGGTTAGTTTGATTGACAGCTCTGTCCTCCAGTGATTTACAGGTGGTTTGGAGGCTCACTCTCTGGTGAACTCCAGATGTCCTCAGGTTCAAAGGTCAGACCCGCCTCCTCACTCCTCCCTTCATATCCAAATATGGATATCAAAAATCCAACATGGCGACGTTCACATGCCAAACTCCTGGCTTCAAAATGCAAGTCCACAAACCCATGGGTGACTTCTTAGTGACTATCTGTTATTGTCAATCTAGGAGTTGTTTAGTATTTACCACAGTATTCAAATTATGGCTGATACTTTTACCCACAATGCTCTACTTCAATCACTGAATGAGCCAATCCCATGGGGCTTTGTTTTTTACTTAGTATATCTGAAACTGTAACCGTCACATTGGAGTTTTTTTCCCATAAGAATTAAAGTAAATGATGAAATCCTGGAGATCTGATATTAGATGACGCATGAGTGCTGACAGTGAATCCACTGATATCAGAAATATTTAGCTAGCATGAATTGAATTACAGATTTCCACTTCAGCTGTTCAGTGTTAAACCTGGCTCTCCATCGACCGCCTGGTCCTGGAGGAGAGTGATGTGGCGAGCCGGGAGCTGCAGCGGCTGAATGTCGCGTGGGTGGGAAGTTGTAGACCACGGTGCCTCAGGCCTTGAGGTAAACCCACTCACTCGACCCTCAGTCCTGCTGCTCCAACATGCACAGCATTACGCTCTGGGAGGGGCTGCCATTAAAGCTCGGAGGGTATTTGTAAAGAATAGTATTTGCTCAAACTGGTGGTGACCATGGAGTATAGTCTGTGTCGTCTCCTGTAGTATTTCTGTTATCGCCACAGGACATCAATGTGCATGTGTTACAGTGGGAGCTCCACAGGGTTTAGACACATACTCATTAAGCTCAAGACTGGTCTTTTATTTCTTAATATTTGTTGCACCATGAGACCACAGCCTGTCTCCTGCTGGGAGCTGTGTTCATATGTCCACTGAGGTCCATTGCTGCTTTAACAAGAGAGTTACTATTTCACCACAAGAGGGCAGCAGTGTTCAATCCATCACATCTGGATTATACTCAGAGGAGGTTTGTACTCTCATTTATTCTGTATTTTCTCTTCAGTATTTTATCAGTAGTACTCTTGAGATATGTGGCTTGTGCTTAAAAACAGTCCATCCTGGTAGTTCCTTGTTTTTTTGATGATGAATTTGATGAAGTTACTTTTTTGTGCTAATGTAAACTCTTTAAAATATGTCAGAAGTGTGTAGCTGCCTCCTCAGATGCTGTTTCTTTATTGTCTTTGGAAACATCAGAAACAATATCAAAGGAAGTTTAAACTATCTGAAGAATTAAGAAAACAAACAAACAGCAAAAGCAGCAAAGAGTTCCTTCACAGGAAGTATAAGATATTATGTAAAGATGTGATCATGAGGATAAGAAGTAGTATTTTAACTCTTTTGTGTGTGAGTGTCACCAGAACATCTGCTTCTCCATAAAGTTGAGCTGCATGAAAAAAGTAGGAAGTAGAAGGCCAGGAACTGTCCGACCTCCAAAGTTGGTTCGAACACAGCGTCGGTCCTTGATGTTTTTGTTGAGACGTGACTCTAGTCCTGCAGTCTGCACTGAGGAAACAGACATGACTAAAAGTTGCTGTCGTTGAGGCCTCTCTGCAGATTTCTTTCTTTGTTTTTTTTCACAATTTCTAACACATTTTTACAAAAATAGATTTTCTAGGATGCTTAACAAAGAAAAACCTACACTGGATTTAACACTACTTTGAATGAGCTGAATTGGACATTTTCTGCTCAAACCCACATTTCCAAATGCAAAAAAACTACAAAAATACATTTACTAACTCCATAGACCTCAGAATCTGATCACTGTTCAAAACCATGGACACATGTTTTATATCAAAGACGATCAGAGTCAATCACAGCTCTGCAGCTTTCAAAATACTGTTGATGTCTTCAAATGAATAACTGCATCTTTCATGCTACATCCCATAAACAAGATCAGATCTACTGTATTTTATAAATCAGATTCCTTTCATCGTTTTCACTGGAACGTGAAATGCGTAGATGTTTGTCAGGATAATATCTACAAATGAACGAGTCATCTTTACTTTACTGAATGATCAAACAGATCTTCAGTATTTGCAGAAATATTTTTCTCTGTGTTGTTTCATTTCCACACTGAATGAATCTGAATAGAAAATGTGACTACAGATTAGGCAAAAAGGTGTAAGACCATTTCCTGGTCATGGTCAGTCATCATTCAGAAATTCAATAGGATGTTTTTTTATTTCTTCCTGAGAAAATGTTTATTGGCTTCGTAGCCCTGAAACCTGAGCAGTGAAAGCTGCTGCTGCAGTTTAGAGAGGACTGTTGATGCTGAGCTGCGTGGGCTCGGCAGGGATGCTGAAGATAAACTGTTGAGCTTCAGCAGCAGCAGCAGCAGCAGCAGCAGGAGGCTTCCCGCTGGCTGACAGTAGATGGCAGTGTTTGCACGCCGGCCACAGAGGGAGCCTGTGAGCAGCAGTGTAATTAGGCCTGTGTAGTGACCCCAGAGGGGGACTGCAGAGAGAGGCTTTCTGATCAGCTTGGCTTCCTCTTACACATACTTGAAAATATCCATCATAGCAGGCTAATGTTCCTCTGCAACAGCTACGATAATTTGTCTTAGGTAAGAGCATTCTGATGTTCCTGACCCACTCTGTGCCTGCAATCAGCCTGTTCCTTCTCTTTGTGTCTGCGAGGACAAGGAGTTATTAATGTTGTAGACATTGGCTTTAGATTTTTCCATCTGTATTTTCAGGGTTTGTTGAAAGCCAGCGGCCCAAGCTATTGGTGAGGTTGGCTGAGTGCGATGCAGCCTCGGCTGTCGGCTGAGATGTGAAGGTCAGGGCGAGCTATATGCGGCCATTTCTAACTGTTGGACAGTCTGGTTTGCACACAGGACCAGAGCTCACTGTTGTGAAGGGCTGACAATACTGGTGCTGCTGCTGCTGCTGCCGCTGCCCCCGGTCCAGGTGTGGTACCTGATATCAAATCAAGGTAATCACAGGCACACAAAGAGTAGCAGTGGCCGCTTTCATCTCCAAGGGGAGCCTGATGAAAGCATCTTTAGTGCGTTTGTACTGAAAGGCCCGTGGAGGTTAGAGAAACTGGCTGGGGATACAAAGGTTGTCAGTGGGAATCGTGAAACCATCATTGAGTTCTAAGTGAGTCTTTACCCTCCGACAGTAAAACCATGTCGACGTGCCCTTGAGTGAAGTCCTGAACCTCCATTTGTTCTGGTGGGACTGCTCAGAGGATAACACAAGACTAGTTGATTATTTTATGGTGTGAATTACCTCCAGTATAAAAAAAGGATTGTTGAAGCCAATAATGTAATAACAGGCGATAACGTAATGAATTTGCCCTTTTTGAAATGTAATAGGCCAATAACGTAATAAAAGTCCTGAACCGATAATGTAATAACTTTTTGCCAATAACATAATGATTTATTACGTTATTGGCTCCGTTATTACATTTGCAAAGTTTTTTTTCTTTTACCAGGCCAACAACACAATAAGCAGCCGATAACGTAATAAATTATTACATTATTGGCCAAAAATTATTACCTTATCAGTGCAGGACTTTTATTATGTTATTGGTCAGTTACTATGTTATTAGTTATTACGTTGGCCTATTACTTTTCAAAAAGGGAAAATTTATTACATTATCGGCTGTTATTACTTTATCGGCTTCAACAACGATTAATGTCGATTCTCGTGAATTCACATCATACTTCAAAAACAAATTTTTATTTTATATAATTGTAAATAAATTCAGGTGTTAGGACAATTTCACCAGTTTGACATATCAAACTTAATTCACCAACAATGGACTGTATTTTAATAAGATTATTAAAATAGGGAGGGGCTGACTGCAAGATGTTAGGTAAGGTGTCAGATTACAGGAAGTGTGGCACTAAAACTTAGGCCCCAGTCTCTGCTACTTTGATTCTCTCACTTTAGTAGAAGACTCAATCTGAAGAATAAATTAAAGGGCCACCCAACTAATTTCACTCCAGCCTCAGTTAACTAGCTTAGCGTTGTGCTGCTCTTGTTTAAACAGCTGTATAATGTCCTCTATGTCTTTGGAGTAACTTTGTCAAGTCTTGAAAATTAACCCCAACGCTGTCATTTGGAAAGGAATCACGAAGAAAGTGCATTAAGAAAAGTGGAGGTTTAAAAGTCAGAATATTTTTGCAGCTTCCACTTGGACCATTCGTTTTAAAAATCTGTCTCTTGTGAGTTTCCCCAACTTTTGGGAAGTTCAAACTGAATCTCAGGAGTACTCCTTAAAAGTTTAAAGGAGACCTCTTTATCTAAATAAGATATTCTCTCATAGGTTAAAAGGGTACTCTGAGAATACAGTGTAGTACTTTTATAAAATTCTGCTGTGGGTCAAACTCCTGAAAACACTGGAGGTGACACAGGATACATCTTCCACAGTGGAGTTTTATTTATGTTCACCTCAATGCCCCAGTTTGATATACAGGTGCTTTGTTGTGATTTGTAACGTCTAAAGGTAATTTAAAAAAAACCTGACGACATCATAAGGGTTACTTCAGAAAACTCCCTGTGGCCCCACAGAGGACATTATATAAGTGTCTTCACAGGCTGAGCAGTACTCCACTTTCCACTTTATGAGATCACAGGCCTCAACCTAAAAAGCACTCGGAGGACACAAACATCAACCGAGGCATAATCCACCTGTACTGATGCCACCGAGTGAACACTGCTGCCCTCTGGTGGTGAGATAGCAGCACTACATTGTGAAAACTTCCAGCAGTTATAAGAGATGGGGATTTCCTTTGATCTTGTTGAAAATGTATTCAGTTGTTTCTTTGATAATACTCTCAAAAAAACTCACAAACCTCAATTCAGCCGTCCTGGTGCCACCGAGTGAACACTGCTGCCCTCTGGTGGTGAGATAGCAGCACTACAATGTGAAAACTTCCAATCCTCTGATCTTGCTCAAAATGTACTCAGTTGTTTCTTTGATAATACTCTCAAAAAAACTCAACAAGGACAAACATCAATTCAGCCGTCCTGATGCCACCGACTGAACACTGCTGCCCTCTGGTGGCGAGATAGCAGCACTACCTTGTGAAAACTTCCAACAGTTATAAGAGATGGGGATTTTTTTGGACAGGATCCAGTCCTCAGATCTTGCTCAAAATGTATTCAAGTGCTTCTTTGGTAATACTCTTAAAAATAAAATTCAGCGAGCACAAACTTTTCAAACAGTTCAGCGTCCTGATGCCACCGACTGAACCCTGCTGCCCTCTGGTGGTGAGATAGCAACACTACCTTGTTAGGGATTTTCCTCAGATCTTACTAAACAGTTGAGTCATTGGTTCTTTGCTCTTTCTCTCTCAAAAACAGAAAAACTATTAAGATATGTTCAGTAGTTTTTTTTTTTTAGTGTTGCTGACAGACAAACAAATAAACTAAACCAACCGAGGCCAGAACAAAACCTTGCTTGCTGGCAGCAATTATCTGTCATGTATCAGATTAGGTACAAACACACAGATGCCAAAACACCTGGGCAGGTAGAGGTGTACAATCACTCCAATCTGCCAGAGGCTCGCCTGCAGTCCACCGCTCGTACCGCACTTAGATGGTGTGATAGCACCGGGCCGGGGATGAGGATGAGGTGTGTGACTCGAGGCTTTTCTTCAACCCCTGCTGCAGCTTGGGAAAACACTTGCACACAGAGCAGAAGATGTTACTACTGACCCGACACCGTCACATTCACACCGGCCTCGTTCTCGCTGGGGATTTCTAACTGATTTTAAAGCAGCTGCTGAATTTTTATTTTTTTTTTAACCTTATTCTTTTGGTCCTTTGAAGTCCTGCGCACAGAGCGAGGCGCTGCCAGGCGGGAGGGCTCGGCTACATTGGGGTGACCCGGTCTAATAATAGTCTGCTCACTTGTGGCGCTGCAGAGCGGTATCAGGGGGTAAAAGCCTCCACCAAACGGTATACTATTTATACATGTACGTCCTCTTCTGTGACACCCGTGGTAGATTGGATGCAACAATATGCAAACATACTGCACAACAGCTCTTATTTAAATAAATGTGCTGTGCAGGGAGATAGTTCTGTGGGAGCAGTTTGACAGGGCAGTGAAAATGGGCTCAGAGCAATAGAGTCAAACTTCTCCACTCTGACTTGTCAGTGTCATCTGCAGTTAGAAAACAATGCAGAGCTCCAGAAGACAGGAGCCATCTGTAGCAAACAGAGCAGCTCTGGAGTCAACCTGAATTAGTCAGAATAAAGGGCAGCTCCGCAGCTCTGCTCATATAAAAAATACAGCACCCCCCTTTTCCCATTCCCCCCAACTGTGTTTACACTCTGCAGCTTTTTTTCATTATTATTATTTTATGCAAATCTCTCACGACTGAGTGGGATGTAAGCAGGCCGGTCGTTCACAGCAGCTTACCGAAACATTTGATAAAGAAGCTTATTAGGACTCTTTATGTAACACACAATAAAGGCGCAGAAACATGCAGGTAAAAGAAGTGCTGGCTCCGAGCGAGGCTTCTGGATCCCGACTGAGCCGGACCACCTTAAGCGCCTTAAACCGCCACCCTCCTTAGTTCCACTCTCCCAGCATGCACTTCTACCAGCACCGTATTTCCTACCCTTAATCATTCAGTGACAGTCAGCTAAGCACGCACGCTTTCAGCCGCTTCGCCTTCACACAGCCGCACGCTGAAACAGACATCTGCTGAGGGAGTTTTTTTCCTTTTGGTGAAGCACCATTAAAGTGCATCCACTCACCACTGCTCCTGCAGCCTAAGCAGCTGAGCATCTCACCAGATAGTGCAAACAGTGGCAAAAGTGTACACAGAGATATATGAAGATAAATCCAGAACTACACAATGCCGCTCCGTTGCCGCCAGCCTAAGCCTATTACACCACTGTGAACAACCCATTTCTACAAACACTCTGTAATCTGCAGAAATATGCTAGTATCAAACAAAAAAATCTACCGGGTGGAAAGGGAAAAACTGGCTGATAACGTTCTGGCCACAAAACAGTGTCTTGAAATAAAAGATAAATACAAGCAAAGAAAATTCCCACAGTGCGGGAAAATAGATCTTTGTGGAATAAAGACCCATAAAACTTAATTTAACATCTTTTTTATTGTTGATACAATTGAGTTTTACAATACAATATAAGTAGAAAACAGTACATTTGTTTAGTAATAAAAGATAAACACTGAAAAATCTGTGTGAGTGATCAGATTTGATTGACAGTAATTGCTGAATCCTGATTGGTGCATGGAAGCACCAATCAGGTAGCCACTTTAATTTACAGGAAGAACATGTTGGGGTTTGTCTGAGTTTATTTCTATGAGTTTTTTCCTTGTGTCCTCCATGTTTCACTGTCTGTGTCTCTCTTGTCTTAGTTTCCTTCACTTTAACTTTCCCTCTTTTATTTTGAAACATCTCTTCTCTTGTGCGTCCTGTTTAGTTTCACTTCTGGTCTTTGCTCTGTCTCCCCCTTTGTGAACATGTCCACACTTGGTTTTAACATGTGATTGGATCACAAGTGGACAGCTCAGACACAGCTGTATTCACACATGTATTTAACAATGGTAATAATAATGGTCTCTGTGAGTGCTTTGAGTCTGGACTTCCAGAATAAAGTGCTATACAAATCCAAACCATTATTATTGTTATTATTAACATGCATCTCCAATCACTGGTGTTCAGATGTCACTATGGCAACGTGAGGGCCTCAAAGTTAACACCTAACAGTTAGCTAAAAGAGAGGAGATGGAAAAATATTTTAAGAAGTGTTGCACATGGACATGTTATAGGTGAGAGGACAAAGTTGCAAATGACCACAGGACAAGATGGAGACTAAACACAAGAAAAGCAGCAGCTCTTTTTGTGAAGTTGTACAGAAACCCAAACAGGACAAGACTAAACACATTTTATTTGCTCTGTTTTGTTGTGATAATTAATTAATTTCAGTGGTTTTCTTGAGATAAAAACAACCTTTGTTTATGGGATAATTTATGTCGAGATGAAGGAAACTAAATACAAGAAACCAGCAGCGTTTTCTGTTACCTCCTCATCAGGCATCAGGACACATTAGCGTTCACACTACAAAAGATGCACGGTCACATGTCCCAGATCTGTGCATGTGGTTTGAGGGATCAGATCTCAATGTGTTTTGGTGCTTGTTCATACTTGGGATCTGTTCACCAAAGACACATGTAACCACCTGAGTGTGAACCTGTGTGACTGTGTCCCCCGCCCTCACTGGTCTAACCTGTGTAGATCTCGTCTGAATCCAGCTTTTGGTTTCGTCAGTGTTTGGATTACTCCACACAGTTTTTGGATTGATTTTGTTCAACAGATCTGCCTTTTTATCTTCCCTCACGTAAGCAGCACTTTTTCTTTATGTTTTATTGAAATGAAGTTTTTTGTTAATTGCCCCACTTAAGTTTTGTGTGGTGCGTTGCGGTCCTGTGTTTTTTATACTCATTACAAGGTAAATTACAGCCTCAGACTCCAGCTGAGCAGAAGTCTTTAAAACAGGACTACTTTAAAGGAACCAAAATGATATCCTGACTCTGCTGAACTGTCATTTTGTTAGCACACTACCACCCCAGTGCTGAGCACAACAACCCACTGTTAACCCACTGTTTCCACCCCGGCTGCCAGTTTTACCGCCTCAGAGCACAGTATTTGTACCACAGGAGCAGACGCTTGCAACTGCTGTTTGGACTGCTTCGAGAATGTGCAACAAATGCAGTACCTGCTGAGGCCCATCCAACAGCCAGGGTGGCAGACTGGAGGAGGAGGAGGAGGAGGAGGAAGTGGGATGAGGTGTTGTTCGCTGTGATGACTGGGATCTGTGGGTGAGCAGGAGGTGATGTGTGCCATCTGAACCTGTAGTCTATCGTCCATCACGCCAGAGAGACACCGGCAGGCGCAGGCAAACACAGCCAAACAAAAAAATCGTATTTTGTGGTGACCCACTGCACTCTCCAAAGTCTGTCCTGCATGTGGCAGAGATGTGATTTCTCTCTATCCACCGGCTGGGAAAACATCTTCATCCCCAATCACAGGGAGATGGTCAAAATAGAGGATGATTCCCTGGACGTAAGAGGTGTGTGTTATTTAGGGGACAGTGCAGCAGAAATGGTTGTGAGTCTGGTCACAGGTTCATCATTGGAAGAGACCTTTAAAATATTTAAGTACAAACTAAAGCCTTGTCTGCTTCTTAGTTTCTTGCACATTATATCCTCATTCTGTATTAAAATATGTTGCAGGTGCACTTTAAAATACTGTTCAAAACATTTTAATTTCAAGCGTTTAACAGTGAGAAGATCTGAAATTCTGGATCATCAATTTTAAAGTAGGTTCATCCAAATCAAATCAAATCAAATCAATACTCTTTATGTTGTCTAATGTTAATGTGCAGCCCTGTCTCCTTGTTCTCCTAAAAATGATCCAACCAATGAAGCTCCACATCTGTGCACATCTGAGCCGACAGGAGGTGGTTGAGGCTGAAGGTGGGTGTACAAATCCAGCTCTCATACCACAGACTGGAGTTTGCATTCAAACAGTTTTCATCATTATATCAATAAAAGCTGAATGCAGTCACAGTTATATTTCCTTTACAACATTTTCCTCTTGCAGTTTACTTGTATGAACAAGTCAAAAGTTGGGACACACCTAATGATTTAAAGGTTTTCCCTGATTTTTACTCCTGTGGAGCTGGACCAATGAAATAACACAAATTGAATATATATATAATATACATTCCTTAGAGTAGCCGCTGTTTGCCTGGACCTCAGCTTTGCAGGACGATGGCTGAATCCTCAACAGATTCATGAGGCTGTCACATGGACTGGTTTCCAGTTACCAGATGAAAGTCAACAGGATTAATTTGTTGCCTTCTTAAAGTGTTTTGTAACATTTAGAGGTGGTGTTGATACACAGCCAATGGTCCTGTTCAGTAACTGACCATGTTATGATAAGAAGCTACATGTCAACTAAGCAAAGAAAAGGGCTCTTTGTGTCTCTGTCTCTATCATAATGAAGTGCAGAGGATTAGAGTTAAAGTTTTAATATCTTCAGTTTTGTTCTACAGTGGACAAAACTATTCATGCACCTGTTATCAAACTTCATTTTTGGTCACTTGGGAGGAGCTGATGTTTAAAAAAAAAAAAAAAAAAATCCCTGATGTCCACACAGTCAGTTTAATTTCCTTTTTGCTCCGAGTTGGCCTCCACCACCAAAAGCTGCTGGAACAATGTGGCTCCTCAGCTGATGATATGGTTTACGGAGGGCCGAGACTCTGCAGGTTTTCTTTCCAGCCAGTCTCTCCAGCAGCTGATCTCACTGATGAGCTCCTTCCCTCAAATTGAAGGAGGTGTTGATCATTAAAATCACCTGCTTTGGTGAAAACCTGCAGGGTCTCGGCCCTCCGTGGCACGAGTTTGAGACCCCTGGTTTATACCGAGCTGCTGACTTTGCCTGTGTGTCAACCGGTGCTGACAGGGTGTCCAGTCCTGGTCCTCGAAGGCCACTATTCTGCATGTTTTAGATGTGTCCCTCTTCCAACGCCTGATTCAAATGCTCAGCTCATCATCAAGCTGCAGAAGCCTGATAATGATCCTGATCATTCGAATCAGGTGTTGGAAGAGGGATACATCTAAAACATGCAGGGTAGCGGCCCTCAAGGACCAGGACGGGACACCCCTAGGTGCTGAGGAGGGTTTAACTGAAAACAGTGTTCTCCTGTAAATGATGCTGATGACAGCACTGAGACTGAACCACAAAACCAAAGCAGCGTGAAGATGCTGAAATGTTTCTTAGAGACAGTCTCATGATGATCATATCTGGGTTTTTCAATACAATCACTGCCTCTCACAGTTGGTCCATTGTTCATACACAAATATTGATTATGGCTTCTTTAAAGTGACTCCAGCAAGACATACACTCTTGGGAAATGTGGGCAAGCTTTTTGTGCCATGATCTGTAATTACTGTTTATGGCCACAGTGGCTGCCAATCAGCCATTTGCACGCTGCTTTAAAATTAACCTATAATCATACAGGCTTCATTTTGGGCCAAAATGACTTGTACGTTTCTGTTGAGACCATATTTCTTCATCTCTAAAGTGTGTGTTTTTCTCAGATGGGTAAGCATATTGTCGGAAAATGTAAATGTGGGAATTGTGAATTTATGAGAAGTGATTTATATGCGACGGAGCAGTGATGCCGAGCTTTCAGTTCCAGCAACGCATTAAATAATCAAATTAAATGTTTGATATTTCACTTTTGGCTGTTCCTGCTTTGTGTAAGTCCAGCTCCAGTGAGTCTGCATGTATTAGAGCGAGAGATTGTGTGCGATGTTGTCGGGAGGGAACAGTTGGAGACGGCAGACGCTCCTCCTGCTTCCTCCTGTCCCAGTCTCCACTCTGCAGGAGGAAGCTGTAGTCCTCCACACCTCCGTCTCTCCTTCCTTCTCGCCCTCCTCCTCCTCATCCCTCCATCCAAAGCTGTGTCTCCATCAGTCATTTGCATCATGAACATTGTGGTTTTCTAAGCCCTGCATTTGTCGTGTCATTTATCTTTATTTGTATTTCCTGTCATTCATACATTTCAGTAGCTGTTGCAGCCGATGGTTGGAGATGTTTACGATTCAATTATATCAGCTTTTTCACTTTTTATTCATTTCTTCCTGCTCTGTGTTCTCATTCCTCTTCCCTCAATAAGCCCATCTAACCTTCCTCCCCCTCCTCCCACTCCGCCTCCCCCCACCACACACAGATCCGTTCATACTGTGTCTGGCAGGCAGACCTCCGGCCTGCAGGGCGAGTCCTCCTCCCTTCCTCCGACTGTCTGGATCTGCCACCCCCTTCGTATCGCCCAGATCCTTTCCCCCCCTTTTCCCTGGGAGCTGTCAATCCAAAAAAGACTGTTGAGTGGTGGTGGAGGATGTGGAGGAGGGATGAATGATAAATGGGGTGTTTGGTTCGGAGGCGGGGTGAGGAAAAAGAGTGTTAATGGACAGCGGGAGGTTTAAGGTCACATCCTGCTGTGCGGTGAGATGGCATCGTGTCAGGGCGGACGACCCCTCCGCTCGCAACGGCTTCCTCCATCAGCCTACTCTTCTTCTGGCCCGCAGGACGTCTGATTGGCTGCTGGGGTTAACGGTTCACCACCAACCGCCAGCTGGATGCGAGCGTCATCACACCTTCAGGTCAGTGGTAGCATATGGAAGAAAGGCTGGAACAAGTTCACGGGTTCAGTACAGTATAAATAATGTGCAGAGCAGGGAGAAGGAGGTGTTTGATCACACAGCGACAAATGCAGAACAACCGCCAGCACAAAATCAAATGAAGCCCCGTTCAGATAAGAGGCCTCTGCAAGGTTTAAATGTAACAAAATGAAACCTTTCACACTTGCACCGACACTACGTTCGATAATTAGTGTGGATGTTTTGTTGGCAGCGGCCCGTGAAGGGGCGAGTCCCCTTCCAAAGACCTTTCCGATGACGATCAATGCTCCCTGAGGGATTTCTGAACTGCTCCACTTTGGCAGCGACTCCCGTCCCCAAGTCCCCCGAGATCGGAGGGACACCAGCTGTTGCAGCAGGACCAAACATCTGGCAGAGGAAGGTAGGAAAGTCAAAGTCTTGTCCGGAAGGTTGTTAGGAGAGATGGTGGCACTGAAGATCATGTAAGATGGAGCTGTCATTGTTAACAGAGACTGCAAACAGCACGGCACACTAGTCCCCAGACGGAGGAGTCATCTGTATCTTCCCTTCAAAGTGCTGCTGAACATTTCTGCAATGATGAAAGACACAGCAGTTTTGATAGGAAGGCCTGGGGGACTATGTTAGACTGTGTTGCATAGTGCATGCATAGTGGCAGCCGGTGTACAAGACCCATTTTTTAACCGCCTGTCTGCTGCAATTCGGGCTGCTGCATTTCAGCTCCTTCCCCAAGAGCAATCAGTAAGAACATTTAGTTTCCATTCATGTGTTTTAACCTCAGTGGGCTGTCAATGCCTTTAAGATCCCATCTGAGTCAATGAGGTCATGTTGGAGTCATCAGAGTCACGAGAAGAAAGGTGTGATTTGTTGTGAACAAGAAAGCTGTGATGCCATGAAAGAGGACTTTTATGATGCACTTGATAGTCGATAAAAACGGCGCTGGCTGGTTGTGCGTCAGTCCCCGGAGGATTTTTGATTAAGATGAATACTAATTCAACCTGTCCCTGCATTATTAGCCATGATCTTGTCGTTTATCCAAAAGGCTGCAATTTTTCAACTCTAATGTGCCGTGGCTGAGAGAAACCCAAATGCACAAGTACCTAGTTAAACACAGACAAAAGAAGAAAAGAGCTGTGAGAACACACACACACACACACACACACACACACACACAGAGTTTGAAGACTAGAGGTGAGAAACACAGCAAGTACAAGTGGAAACACAACGATGGAGTTACAAAGTTACAACACAGCAGTATTTGCTCTTCATTGTTTCTGTGGTATTTCCAGTAATATCACAGTCAGTCTAAAAGTTACACTGTTATTACAGCTGACAGCAGTGATGACTGTCAACACGTCGCCATAATCAGACAAACATCTACACTGATTGGCAGTGTTTGGTTTTTGTTACATTGTGTACATTTACATTTAGTGAATCTTACATTTTCTTGTGTTTTTATATTTTCTGCTGGTGTCAACGTTGTGAAGATGCTTTCTCAAAGGAACAGTGTAATATTTACGAGAGGATCTTTCCAACAAAGTGGATTTTTGGAGCCAGAAGTGACCATATTTGGACGTGAAGGGAGGACACTAACTGATGTGGAAGACCGACTTGGGTTCAGGTCTGGTCACCATTGGATACCAGACCTGTCAATCAAACTAACAACACTCCGAAATATTCCTCTCTTTGGAACTCTGTATGTACCGTATTTTCCGGACTATTGAGCGCACCTGTCTATAAGCCACTATTGAATTTATTTGAACAGTTTCATGTGGTCCACTCTTACCGGGTCTGATGTGACGAGGCTAAATGTATCGGTGGCACGGAGCTTGCTAGCTTGTAAAAAGCTAATGAGCTTCGTGCCGCCGATACATGAGCCACACCGGTGTTTCAGCCTCAGGGTTCAAAGCGTCGGAAAAAAGTAGCGGCTTATAGTCCGGAAAATACGGTACATGTATTTATGATCAAAGGATTTTCAGATGAACCAGATCACTGAGGAAGAGTTGGCTTTAGCGAATCGCATCAGAATGACTTGTAGGAAAAATGTATTCACTGAAAATTTCATGATTGAAAATGACCATTTTTGGGGTTTTTTGGAGCCAGCATCTAGTGGCCATTGGTGGTATTACACTTTTTAAAACTTCTACATGGACCTAATTTTTGAGACCCAGCTGCTGCCTCCATTTCTGGATACAGTCTATGGTTTGAACACTGATGCCATGACACCATCTCCAAAACAAAGAAAAAGGAGAAGAGGAACCGGTGGTTACAGGTGCTGCTGAACAAACCAACATTTGATAAACAGGTGATTACTTATTATTTTGCACCTGAACAAGCAACAGGATGAGAATCATCTTTATTAAGGAAGAGAAAGTGTGAAGATGCAAAAATAATTCAGGACACACCTGAAGGTTTTTGGCCTGGTGACGTTACCATGACAACACAACAGCTGCTGAAATTTACTCCCAAGAGTGGAGCATTAGATAAATAAACAACTCTGAGCTTGTGTCAGTCAACAACCACCAGTTAAAACTTCTGAAGTGTGGGATACATACTCATAATATTCACGATCTTACCTGGAGACAGTGAGCAACAGTTTTTCCGTTTTTTAACCTAACGTATCCTCATCATTAGACATGTTACGGCTGCTGGATGTGGTTGCAGGTGATGGCATCTTTGGCAGTTTGGGTTTATAGCAGGGGTGCTCAATCCTGGTCCTCGAGAGCCCCTATCCAGCATGTTTTAGATGTTTCCCTCTTCCAACACACATGATTCACATGACCAGCTCATCATCAAGCTCTGCAGAAGCCTGATAATGATCCTGGTTTCTGCCTCCTGACGGCCG
>OOFC01041862.1:0-11687 GCA_900323345.1 Pseudochromis fuscus | reverse complement strand
CCAACCCGGCCCCCTGCTGATGGAAAATCAAACCGGTTCATAGGAGGACCGGCTTCTGAACCAATTGAGCCCTGGCTCGAGCCCCAGCCCAGAACTGGCCCTGGAACCTGTTTGGTGGAAAAGGGGTAACAGCAAGGTGGTCTACAAGTGGAACAAAGAGCTGCAAATGCCCCTTGTCACGCCCATCCCTCCCCTTATCACAGAGCCAGGCTCACCGTCCTCCTCCTACCGACTGCCTCAGATGGAGGGACTGAAATTACAGCGGAGCAGCCTCCAAATCTCTCTCCATTCTCCACACATGCCAGACAGAGGGGAGGAAAGAATAACAGGCTTTACCGCCTCTGGCCTGCCTTCCTCTCTGCCCAGACCAAGGGCTCAGGCCCACCAACAGATAATCATTACAGCTCATAAAGACATGGAGGAAAGGAAGAAATGTAGAGAGATGAAGATAAGCGCTGGAGAGAGAACAAGATGTGACAGTGTGTACTGAGTTGGAAAAAAATAAAGCAGCAGACATTAGTGCATAAAAGGATATGATCCTTATGGAAGTGGTGTTTAGAGATAAGAAATGAAGACTGTCCAGGAGAAAGGTTAGCTACAGAAAAGTTGGGCTAAAAACATATCAGCTAAAAAAAAAAAAACAGAAAAGAAAAAATAAGAATATGATGACAGAAGACAGACCTGGATCATCTCCAAGTCAAATGAAAAACATGCACTTAAGCTTCATGTTGATCCCACACACCTAGTGCTCCTCTGGGTCTCTTTCATCTTCTGCTCTGAAGCAACAAGCGGCACACATGAAAATTGTTCATGTAATAAAAGTGTGGAGGGGTAGTTCCCCAAGTCGTCCTCAGCCTGCAGACAGCGTGCAGACAGATATAAAGCCTGCGTGTGCGGAACAAAGATGTCATACCTGGATGGAAAGCGAGTGGAGACAAGATAAGAAAAAAAAAAAAAAGCTAAGGGCCCATGTCGGTTAAACATTAGGAAAACCTGGGGTCTATTCAAGATTAATGAGCACAGCAATCTGTCCTGATATCTAAAAAAAATATTATAAACAGAGAAAAAAAACTGAAAAAAACAATTACATAAAATTGTAATTGAGTACACTGTGGGATGTATAACTCATAGTGGTGCAGAATATAATAATAATCCAAACATCTGACCACAGATTTTGTCCAGAAAAATCAAAGTTTTTTTACATCAGTTGAAGTAAATCAACTTAGTAAACATTGTTATATGACATGCATTTCAATGACAATACAAATATGCATGTTTTGGTAAATGCAATTGAAGATATTACTGCAGTATTACCATTGTATTACTGCTGGTTATGGTGGAGTTAACCAAATGAGGTAGAATGAACTCAATGAGGTGGAGCTCAAGTATCAGCCAGTCTTGTAGTTGAATAAATGTACACTTGTAATTCAAAGTGATTTTTCTCACACACCAGGACAACAGGACCTTTGAGCCTCCCCCTGTGCTGTCATTACTAAACAACCTCAATCTCATTTTTGAAGTATGATGCATTACCTGCAATCATCTATAACACACTTATGTAATGTCTACAGCAGTGCTTTTGTACTTTTGTGATGACACAGAGAGAGAGAGGGACAGATGAGTTAAGGTTACTCGAGGCTGTAGCGTGAGCTCGGAGATGTGTTTTGCTGATGTTATCTGGACAGCTGTAAACAATTCTTACCTCAAAACAGACTGGCTGAGACATTTGGATATGCTGAACACTGCGAATCACTGATTGTAAAGTAAAACATATGACAACTCGGAAAAATCTTCTGTCTTAGATGATAATACTTTGCTTTTTTCACTATTTTGACCAAGTCATCATTTATTCATTATTATTGCTCTTGTTCTTGCTTATTTTCAACCTTTTCCTCCTTTTTTTTTTAAACTCTTCTGCATCTTGTCTTTGATTTGACGTTATCACACCTATCACATTCCCTCTTCTTCTTGTTTTTCTCCTTTTTTCAGTCGGTCTCTGTACGTCCGTCACAGCTCACTGCCGCTCCATCACACGCACTAACATCCTACCTCTGTGTCTGCAACTTTATGGTGTAAAAATACAGCATCTCAACCAAAACTGAAATGCAACTGAACACATTTAGCCTTTTAGCTTTGAATATCCTTTGATTTTCCTGCAGTGCAGTCCTGAGTCTCCCTAAGCAGTCTTTGTGTATTTTGATTGCACTGAAAGGTGCCCTGGGAACTGTCAAGGCCTTGTCATACTCTGCAGCACATCCCCAGCAGGCTCATGGCTCCAGACCGGGAATGCACTGAAGAAGTTCTGCCAAGAAGATCCATCAAAGTTTAGCGAGCTTTTAACTTCATTTTTCCAGTAACCATATATCTCGACCGAGTCATGACAGTCGCCAAACACTTCTCTACTTATTGTTTCTTGACTATGAGATAATCCTCCATACAAGCACCTAAGGGACAATGGGACGACACCTTTTATCCATTAGCTGATCCCTCAGTGTGCAGTTCACTATGTTTACGTCTGTTAGCAGATGGCTGCACCAGTGACATGTCTGCACAGGTCCCCCATCTGAACTCAATCAGTGATTCAGACACAATTAATATCTCTCCCCCAGACATTTAAATGAATAATTTATCGAAGTGTCCTCATCAACCCTGTCTGATCGTCAACCCTGTCTGATTCGTCTGTGTGTGCAGACCCATCTGTACAGTATCTGTGTACTTGCGATTGTTAGGTGTTGATTTATTCTTGGAGCAGATCAGGATACGTTAGCAGGTTTCTGCACAGTAATGACATTCCTCAGTGTGTCTGTTTTCCTCCTGTGTCTTGTAGTGTTACTCACAGCAGGGCAGGGAGTTGCTTCACTGAAGGACTCAGCTTTTTCTGCTTCCTTTCTTTTCAAACTGGGGTGATGACCTATGGGGAAAAAAAAAAGGTAGACAGCAGACAGAAAGACAATAATAATAATCTCCTCACCATTACTTTGCTACTCAGAACAGAAGCGATGAAAATACTCTTAGCGTCTGGAAAACAACAACTGAAGTGTGGTGGATATTTTATATTTATGAAACTGCAAGCTGGGTTGTGTTACGTAACAGTAGCTCCTAACTGGGAATCCTTTCAATAATCGCAACACGTGGGAATGAGCGGAGAAAGGTTGTATAAAAGTAGCATGAGGCCAAGAAACAAAGAACAAGTGAGGGAGAGGAGATCATTTAATGTGGCTGGTAAAGTGATAAAGTGTGGGAGGAAGCAGGGGCAAGAGGAGGGTGTGTGTATGGTTGCTCTGCTTGCGGATGTTGTAGACGGTAATGTTATACCTCCTCTGTGTTTTGACATTTGAAGACTAATGGAGCAGCTTCATACCAACAAAAAGCCAGATGATTATTAAGGCTCTTTCCTAGACATAAATAAAGGGACGTAAAGGTTTCTATTGATGACACTGGTGCATTTGGACAAGATATTTTGAATATCTATGAAGGTAGGAAAAGCAACTCTCTATGCTGTGCTGCCAAATAAGAGACAGACACATAGACAGAAATTTATTCCTCAGAGGAAACACTGTCTGCATAATTTGGATGAGGAAACTGTGGGTGGATGGAGAGAGGGGGAAGTTTGTCGAATGAGAAAAACATATCCAACCGTCCACATCATCAACAGTGTGTCCTGCTGTGAGTGTGACCCCAAGTGACCCCGAGACACACCAGGTAACGCCCTTTTTTTTAATACAAGAAACCCGTATTACTATGTTTATGCTCGACTCAGGTTTGAGCTCATTCATATTTTATCACTGGTTAATCCCTGCATCTGTGGTCCTGCACACACTGCGAAATTACAGAAGTAAGCAGAACATATTACATAATCACAGCAAAGCTAAGTTTCAGTTCAGCCTTCTCTTTCAGGCTTTTCCTCTTTTTTTGTTTCCTGCATGCTCTCGCCTCTCTCACATCGTTGCTTCACGTCATCCTCTCGTAAACAATCCAGTAGTTAACACGTTTTCAGAAATGAAATTCAAACATTTGCATTTACTGTAAGTGGTAATCTATTCAGAGTACTTTAGCTGCTGATATTTGACAGCATCATCCTCCTAATCTCTCAAAGAAGAAGAAGTCTTTGTGCTCCTTTTTTGAAAGATCCACAATGACTTGACACTTTTGATAAGTCAGGCAGCTACAGTCTCTCCGTCAAGTGTGATATCGTTCATCTAGCGCTGATCCTGTCTTCAGGTCTGCTGCCATCTCTCAGATACGGTTGCTGTGGTCGTTGCCTGACGACATCTCTGTTGTGGTCGTGTTGCGAAGATAAACCAGGTGGTATCTTCTTTGTATAGTCTTTGGGATAGGTGATAGAGAGTGACTGTATGATTGAGCTGTCTTATTACTTCTTACTCATATTACAGCTCACCCAGCGATTACTTTCTGAACTCTGTTTGTAGATAATGTTAAGAAGGGTTTTGCCTCAGAACGTTAGTGGTTTAACATTTAATTTTAATCAGTTTCGTCCCATCACCATCTTCCTGACACCCCGGGCTTGCAGTAACCTGAACTTTAAAAGCCGGAGTTGAGATATCTACCCTCAGACTTACCTCTCAATTAACCTCCACACTTTCCAACCTGTTTTTCCCTCTTTCCGTGTGACCTCCTCACCCCTGTCTCTGTTTTTATATCCCTGCCCCCCCCCTCCCTCTTCCAAACACAGGAAACCTGTGCTGGAAAACTCAGCTTGTGTGTCACTCCACTTTAAAGTGAGAGTATCAAGCAGGAAAATAAATACGGGATAGAGAAAGTAGCAGCAGAACAAAGTAAAACAAAATTGGCGTGGCTGCATAGCCGGGTTCTGGCTGATGTCCATGTTGATAGAGAGGCTTAGGCCCAGGCTGGGAGGATGCTAGCATTTCAAAAAAGCCGCCTCTGATGCTATCAATGCTATACTGTTGCTTTGCTATTAGGCTGCTGGGGTTAGGATTGTTGCTTTGATTATGCTGCACAGGGAGTAAAGCTCTTGTATTTCTTATAGTAATTGTTAGGAAAATCTGAAAAGATTAGCACCGGTTCAAAGGCTGTATTTAACTCCCTCCTGCATCTCCCTGTGTGTCACGGTCGTTACCTGATCAACCAGGCCCAACGCCTTGAAAGAATACTTTACAAAGACGTGAGGGCCTGGAGCTGCACCGCTGTCTCTCATTTCGAGGGCGGGCTTAGCAAGCTGAGAGGGAACCAATCACAGAAGTCGAATGTGACGCACAAAGTGTGAGACGCTACCCCGGATATGACGTTAGCGTATTCTGTCAAATGGTGTAGCGCCTGTAGCGCATGTAGCCGCACCATGAAAACAAACGAGTGGAGCTATGGCAAAAATTGGGAGTGGACTAACATTAACGATTCTATATTTTCCAGTTTTTGCAAAACCGAAGCTAGAGCAGGAGTAAACACTCGTACGGCAGCCATGTCCGACATTTTCAATGTTTTGATTTGGGAGAAACGCTTGTTCCGGCTTCTCAGTATGACGCGTCAACAACAGGGGATGTAATTGGTCCGTCCCAAAGTTTGCTCATGAAGGGATTGGCTGTGTCTCCGGTGTCAGACCCTTCTGCATTTGAACAGAATGTAGGAGGGTCTGATTGGTCAGGCTATCACGGTCGCTGATCTCTCACCTTCTGCAAAGCTGACAGAATAATTTGTATGACGGTGATGCATTTATCCACCGCGTATCTTCACTGCCAGCGTACAAGGAAGGCACTGAGAGGTGATCAAAAAGCACAGGCAGGATAATAATAATAATAATAATGTTTTAAAACTGTGATCTTCCTCCACAAGTGGTTCATTGTGGGTTACAGGCTGTCAAATGTTGGAGCAGATTACATAAAGGTACACATGCCTTCTTTAATCATACATCAGAGACTCATCATCGTCATGGCGACAGGTTGGCCCGTCCCATCTTGTACACTTCAAAGAGGTGGAAAAATCTCACACAGAGACACCCTGTCACACAAGTACACCTCACTTTGTCTACTCCACACATAAACCGACACACACAGACAATTTAAGTGGCTCGTATCAACAGTACAAATATCCCTCGGTGGGTAAACTGATATGAGTAGGAACGACTTAAAACGCCACACATAGGTGGGCAAGTGTTGAGATGAAAGGGGGAGATTTCCCAACAAGTCTTAACTGCTTTGTTCGGGACAGATCCTGAGCGGAGATTTATCTGGAGGAATGTGGAGTGAAATCGCAGCCTGCATATTAAGCAGCCTGGCAAAGGGAGAAAATACGATACAGAGGACAGATATGTTTAGGTGAAAGCGGGCGTTAAACATTCCTATAAAGTTGCTGTGGGGACAGTCGGGGCTGTGTTCCACGACCATGTCCACATGTTGACAGCTTTACGCCTGTGGTTCTGTACTTTAACTGCCGCCTTGGATAAACCCAAAAGCCGTCGTCTCTCACTACTCGCTGCATAAACTGAAAGCAAATCTGACCTGGAGGGAAGCTCAGCGCCAAACATTTTAGGAGGAAGATGACTACTGTAGAATAACAAGACACATTTTTTGTGTGAATACAGTATCTATATGTCTCCACTCACAACAGGTGCCCTGTCTAAAGTCCTGGCAACCACAGAGAGCAGACATCAGATGGTCGACCTATGAACCTCCCTACTAACCCTTAAAAAGCACACAGCTTGTCTTTCCTCAGTCCACCTCCCTGGTCTTAGTCATAGAAGAGGAAACACTGTTGGTTTTGGGTTCACAGGAAAATGTCTCAGACTGTTTGTGTGGTTAAGAGGTCAATTCACCCAAATTACAAAGTCTGGAACCATGCAGGTAACTGGATTTATTTAGATACTGGTCTCTAAGGATATCCGTTGGAAATATCAAAAAAATAATCTCTATAAAAACTGTTGATGTTGAAGTTCAGGCAGAGACCTTAAGTCACTCTTGTATCAGCTGCTTCATTCATGCCTCACAATGCGTTTCATTCACCAACTGTTTGGCTACCAGCTGACTAAACGTCTAATCATGCGGATGTACAGCTCAGTGATTATAACCTCACTTATCATGACTTGTCTAAATGGTCAGTTAATGGTACACCCAAATACACAAGAGGCTTTTGGGAGCTTTTTGTTTCCCCTACGTGCGATGAGCCTTCTGGTCCTTCAACCAACCTCTCGACACCACTCCCTCTGTCCATTACCACCTCTCATCCCACTCGCACAGTGTCACAGTGAGACTCTCCAACACTTGCATCAGCTTTGATGACAGCATTAAGTGTTTCTAAGTGCAGCGCTCATGAGTGCAGCTCCCTGTCTGCCTCCGCTCTGTTGATATGTAGCAATAGTGGTGGTATTCTGCACTCCTCATGTGTTAATTTTATACCTGTGAAGTAGTTGCTTTTAAACCTGATCATGGTCATGAGGTATGGACTGAAATGTAAGCATGCACAAACCAAAGACAAATATACAAGCCTATGTTTTTCCAAGGGCCAGCTGATGAACTAATATACACTTTGTGTGCATGAGCAGGCTACTTTTAGGTTGAGGAGAAAAACAGTCTCTTGATCCTCCTATATGGTGTGAATGGTATTTAGAGGACTGTAGTTTTAGGTGAAGTGAACTTGTGTGTGTGCCTGAATTAGCTGTGAATGAGGTAAAAAGCATAATAATTATGATAATAATAGTAAGTTGTGACAGAGTCTTCTTCCCCTCCCTCTGATCTTTTCACTGCAGCTCCTCAAAGAAGCTGCACAGTGAGTGGGTTTCAAAGGCAGTGCCACTGCTTCCTCAATGGGTGTTTTTTGTTCATTGAGGACTTCCCTCTTCACTTTTTGATAATGGTACATTCTGTCCCTATTACTCAGAAGTGGTTCCACTTCTTTAGGATGAATGAGGAGGTAAGTTATAAACAAAAAAATATCTTTTTAAAGTTGCCCCCAGAAAGAGAAAACTCCAAAAGAGTCCATGAGCCTGTATCTAAATAAGGTTTATTTGAAAATACCTAATATTAACATTGTACACATGCATAGTGTGTTGATGCTACAATTTGCTTTTTATCAGCCACCAAGGTTTCATAGTACTACAATGTGAGTGTTTCCTTTTATTTTCATAGAGGAGAGTGGTCTGGGTGCATGCTGTTCTGGTATCAGCACAGGCCTTGGATATTTGAGTATAAATAGCGTGAAAAGAGGAATTGTGCCAGACAGGAATGTCCTCCTCAAGGGCATCTGTTGGACGATGCCCAGAATGCCATGACGGGTGTTAAAATGTACTGGAGAGCAGCCAAAAGGAGAAGGAAAAAAGGGGGGGTTGAAAGAGAGAAAGAAAGAAAGAGAATTATCCAAGGAGACGCTTGTCTGACATTTTTCTCCTCCCTGCTTTTCACAAGAGAGAGAAAAAAAACAAAGAAAAGGAAAGGAAAAAACTGAACAAGGCGGATCAATGAGGCAAAATACTGCAGTAGAAATACCTCAAAAGAGACAACATGGGGGAATAAATACAAAAATGGCAATAAAGAGACACAAGGTTAATGTGAGACCCTCAGGGGATGTGAAGGTGGAAACCAGCAGAAAAAGTATCTGGTCTTCTTGAGGCAAAGAAGCAGAAGAGGTGAGAGAAACAGAAGATGGAGAAGTTATTTCACACTTCTCGTCAGCGTGATACTCCTTTTCTCACGATGACCCATTACAGTCGATGACTCTATGTAACCTTACGCACAACACTGCACTCACTTCCCATTTCTCCATTAGCTGAAATGTTCCTCTGTTTCCTCCCTGCTGTCTCACTCCTTCAGGCTGGAAGCAGAAAGTTGTGTTTTTACACAATGAAACACCAGGGCAACTGGCAGCTATTCTGAGCGGTCATCACCTGGATATCAGAGACATAAAAACCCGCGGCTCAGGGAAGGAATCTGAGCAAATGACCTTATAAAATAACCAGGAGAGCTTTCAACAGCTCCTTCTCACTTCTCACAGAGAAACGCCACAGCAGAGCGTATCAGCGATTAAGTAGCTATGTCAGGTATTGTGCAGTGATTTTGTGCATGTGCGTCTCTGTGTGTCTGCACAGCTGTGTATCTGTATGATGGCGGCTCGGTGCAGCCACAGTAGCCTTGTTGCCTTGTTTGTAGCAACAGGAGCTGCTGTCAGTCGCACAGTGACCCTGCTATTTTACAGGGGTCAGAGGTGAGAGGTCAATGAGGTGACGCTGGGATTGTTGGGAGATATGGAGTGAACCGGCCCAGCCCCATCACGGACCTGACAAGAAAACAAAAAGGCTGTGACCTCGTTCCCTGGGAAGTTTTTAGATGCGAGTAAAGTTGCTGATTTGGATTTTAAATCAATAGCGAGAAACGGCTTGAGCTGTAACTCATTAAGCTCCTGGGGAGCTGAGAGAGATGCTGAAGACATGCGGTCATTTTGCCACTTCGCTGAAAAGCAGAATGAGAAATGACCACAAAGCAGAGTCATCCGTGGATTCCAGTGAGACAACACATGAATCACAATGCTGACAGTGAGGAGACACCCTGTAACTCCTGGCAATGGCATTACAATGAAGAACAAGGAAGTTAATGCCCGTAATTGTGAAATTTGAGATTATCTGACTATGACAGACCCCAGAGAGGTCACAGACTGGGCTGCAGTGGGAGGGGTCATGATCCTGACTGTGGTGCCGTCCCCGGCGCTTGAGATTTCACAGCAACAGTGAATTCCTGGGCTCTGGCTTGTCACAGTGAGATTTGTTTCATATGGTAACACAAAGGCAATGCAGGCTACATGTGGGTCCTCGACACCAATCAGCCAGTCTTGCTGGAAGGGCCACGCACTCACACAATGGCACCTCTGTAACTCCAGCGAGCCTGCAGATGTTTGCTTTTGATGTCGCATCACGCGAAAGTCACACTCCAGATCTGAAGTAAAAACCTTACATCTCTCTTGGACTGTCTGTCTCTGTTTTGCTTTTGGTCTTGTTGTCAAGGTCTATTTTCAGAGGGGAGCGCTTCGCTTTTGAGCTCCACCCACTGAATCCCTTCATTTATCCAAACACTTTGAAGAAAATGAGTAAAACAGGAATATATGTGTAAGAATAGAAAAGAAAGACAGAATAAAGAAAACAATCTGTGGTGTCCTCCTGAGCTATTAGTCAGAGAGGCCAAACTTTACAAGTTGGAGGTGATGTGACCTGCAGCACAGACAGGTGTTCAGAGCATTATGTGACTCTCTGTCTGTTGACCTCTGCTGCCTCCCTAATCCTCCACGCTCTTTAACCAGATCTGTCTTTAGATGCATGTGATTATTTATAAGACAGCAGAGCAGGTACACCTAATGCCTCAAAAGTCTCCACTACATGAAGCAAACATGAAGTAATGGTACTTTCATCCCAGCATTTATGAGGTTGAAACAATGCTAAAGAAATGAGGATCAAAAGTTATGTTTTAGATACAAATGTCACCTGAGACGAGGGTTTTGAAGGATATACTTTCTTTTTTTAATAATCCTAATTGGTGCAGCAACCTCCTCATGCTCTGAGGTAAACAACAAGACTTACAGTAAGTGACTCCTCCACTCATTAGACCACACAACGCCAGCTTGCAGCGGCGACCGCAGGGTAATACAGCTGTTCAGAGAGGACATGCCACCCATACTCCTGCCTGGCACCCACAACCAGACGCTTGTGCCTCGACAGAGCCTGATGAGACCATTTGTTCTCAGTCTGGGAAGCAGAGATGAAAAGAGTCAGAGGATGGGGCGAAAGAACAGAAAGCTGCTGCCGCTGCTGCTGCCAGTAATTCAGGGATTTGATTTCTCATCTTTGTGTGTTATCGCAGGGTGGGGATCGACATGGAGAGAGGGCGAGAGGAGAAAAAAATAGAGAGAAATGAGAGCAGTGTGGGCATGCCTGTTGTTCCCTCGCTTATCTCGCTTCTCCATCAACTCGTAAGAGGAGGACAACTTTCCTGTGAACCAAAGCTGCAGCAACATATATCTTACATGCAAAACGACCAGTTTCATTCCAGCTGGTGTAAAATCCTGCAAAAGCATCCTCTGCCTTTACAAACTTTCTACTTACTGACTGACTGATTGAATCCCTTTGCTATCCCTCCTGCTGACCCCTTTACCTTTCACCTTATAGACCCATTTACTGTTAGTAAACAAAGAAGTATGCGCGCGCATTGTGGCAACGGAAGTATGGCGGCTAGCAAAGGCTTGTCAAGCTACTCTGGTGCATTATCAACAAAAGATCTTACTTCAAAAAGCTCACTTTAACAAATGGCCGGCAGCTCCCAGATCCCTGTTTAATTACTGAATGGGAGAATGATGTTAGTAAGTGGCCAGATATTCAGTGGCCTGATATTTACTTGTATTTGGTTGAAAAGCCTAGCGTCTACACAAGAGAGAAGCTGCACGCATACAAATCTCTTGATGCATATGACTATGTAATTTGCGGACATGTACAAGAGATACCATGACATTGATAAAGAGTTTTGTGTGCTAAAGTCCGAAATCCTACCCAGCCAAAGGCAACGGCAGAAGACGGCAATGTATCAGGCGTGGGTCATTATCAACAAAGTGGAGGACTATATACACACTGCAAACTGCACCTGTATGGCAGGGTAAGTATTATTCTATTATTGTAAGTATTATTGGGTTGTAAAGAAAAAAATTGTGAATAAATTTTAATTGCAACCCTGTTGTCTCCA
>OOFC01041861.1:71685-86365 GCA_900323345.1 Pseudochromis fuscus | reverse complement strand
CTCACTCCTTCTTGTTATCTTCTCTCTCGGTTCAGCATTATCCTCCACTGGCTCCCACACACACACACACACACACACACACACACACACACACACACACACACACACACACACACACGCACACACACACCAAAGTTCTCTGGAACATCAGCTACCGTGTTCACTCACTTGAGCTGAGATTACATCATCATGAGAGCCCAGCTGGTGCAAAGGAGGAGTGATATAGACAGAGCTTGTGTGTGTGTGCGTGTGTGTGTGTTATGGGGTTAAGCAGACGAGATCATATATTAGATAATGATTGAGCTGTGTGTGTGGAGGGGTTCACACACACTGTACAAACAAACACATGGTGGAATTTACAAGGCATTTTGCTAGGATGACAAACAGATAAGCGTAAAACCACATGCAAACACACACGCAGTTTTAAAAGAATTAGTAGGCCGGAGTGCTACTTGGATGTATAAACTGTGTGCAGTCTTGTCTCTTTGGTGCTCTTCAGCGTAGGGATCCCTTTCTTGAAAAAATCAGAAGACTGAGGCACTCAAAAAGATGAACTTTTAAAAAGCCTTTATTTAACACATGGCTGGAATGATTAAAAATGCCAACGCGTTTCGGCTCTAGGCCTTCGTCAGGGCAAACTCGAGGTGGCTGCCTTGGTGCAGCTTTACACGCAGTTTTGTTAGTGTAGCTATCTTTGTGAGGTCATCCACTGACATATTGCATTCCCTGCCCACAAACTTCAACCTGAATAAAGACAACACAGCACCTAACCACAACACTTCCTCTAAATTTACAGCTTTACCAAACACTGAATCTTATCCTTGCAAACAGCAGATGACAGGCTGTGTGGAGTCCACACTTTCCCAAAATGTCCACCCTCAAGTTGACAATGTCCTCACTCAGATAGTTGTATTAGTACAGTGTGTCTGTGTCTGTCATCCTCTGTGTATCTAAGTATTGACTTCAACTGTGGCCAACAAAAATCTCTCGATATAGTATATATCTATACATATGTACTACGATGTCGGTCACTGTTGCAGTCACCCTTAAAGACAGTCAACTTAACTTGACCTGTGTATGAAAGCTGGGGAAAACACAGCAGCTTCCCACTATCAGTTTTCTGGCTTTGCAGGTACAACATGTTTTGATGGAGGAGTATCAGTTTACCGGGACTCGGGCTACAAAAAGACACACACTGACAAACTGAGACACACAGTACGTCAGCATGCTTGTGTGCGTAACAGTTAAAAAACGTGTGAGGTGGAGGTGTTTGTCCCAAAATCCTTTGTCAACAAGTACTGACAATGATTTAATTTATGGAATAATTTGATGACTGTTTTGCAGGTGGCTGATTATTTGTTAAATCTAGAAAATGACAGAAAACTGTCAGACACTGCAGTTTCCTGGAGTGCAAGGTGATCAGTCCAAAACCCACACGCATGTAATTTACACTAAAACTAGCTAATGAAAACACTGTATATTCAAGTCAAATTACCAACAGGTACATCCTGAGTCATGCTGTACAACAAGAGATCAGTGTATTAATTAATTTAACAGAGGGACAGAGGAGGACAAAGCAGAGCTGATGGTAACAGTCATGTCTGTGTGATGCTCGTGTTGTAACCCAGGCATTAATGACCAGCTGAGAGGCTGCTGCCCCCGCCTCCACTCAGAGATCGGAGACATGCCGGCTCCAGATGGCTGCTCAGTGGCACAGAGTGGCGGTGATGGCAGAGCTGCAGCCTGAGCTGATACTAAAATCCATCTGCAGTGCTTAGGAAAAGATTTACCATATTGGTGCAGTGCTGTGAGACTCTGTTCAGTGGTACTGGTCCAGATTAAAATTGGAGACCAGCAGATGGAGAAAGGGGCCAGTTTCCTTCTGTTCACACCCACAGTTACAGTAAATTTCAAATAAAAAATCCCTTTACAATGTTTTGAACAGCTGAATAAAGAACAACTGTTTGCGAAAAAAAAATGGTGGGAAAATCTCTTTTCACAAGAACTCTGAAATCTCCCTGAATCAAAAGTGAAATTGTAAATGAATGTGAAATGTTTTTCTGTGGAGGTGCAGTGGGATTTCTTTTTAGCAGTAGTAGTTACAGCACGGTGGTGAGTAATCACACTGGTCAAAACAAACATATCTTCTTATTCATTTTTTAAAATTATGGTCAAATCTGTGTTTTTTTAATATGTTTTACTTATTTGAAACACTACAATAACAGCATTACATTTGTTATTATTCTGTTTTTGGTCCAATTTTAGTTTTACATGCTGTTTTATTCTCTTAAAATCAATTGTTTTCTTGGATGGTGGTATAAAAACAAATTTGTGCTGCCGTGTAATTTTTGATTTTCATTTTGAAAGGTGTAAACCAAACAAAAATTGCTTTACTTGGACAAAAAATACCAAAACAATAGTTATCAACAATTTATTTGAAGAAACACAAATGTGTTTGTCTATAAAAGAGGCAAAAACAAAAGCAAATGTGCAAAAAACTTACAACTAAATTGCATAAAAGAAGATTTTAATTTAAAATCAGAAAGATGCTTTTAGTACTCTGTCAGCAGCACCACCAAGTTTCAAAAACTGCAGAGTACCGTATCAAAAAGTATTTAGTGATGAGGCCTCCTCCCCCCTCTCTGTCACAGTTCCTTTATTCATTCATTGTTGCTGCTACTTGCCCTTCCCCATCTCCACTAACTGCCGCGTCACTTCAAATCCAGCATTTCAGCCCCGTGTTATCGAGCAAGTTGTGAAATTGAACCTACCTGTGAAGCAGAGGGAAGGCCATCTTTTCTTGAAATGTCATTCCTGGAAAATCCAACAGAGAAACCATTTAAGTGAAGAAGCTCAAACACCAGCTTGTGACTGATCAACCCAATGCAGTTTATCTAACACGCAGTACGTTCATCTTTTTTTTATTAAAGTCAGATAACGATATCATAAACAGCACAGAGATAACACGCCCAGCTGCAACTGTAAAACAAGCATTCAGGTGGCAGACGCTACGACTTCAGAAGAGAAGATTTGGGATTGTGAGGAGCTCACCCTTTGTGAAACGTCTCCATGTGTTTCTCTCCGAATCTTTCACTGACGCATTCCTTGAACTGAAAACACACATTTCATACAAGTTGATTTTATGGACATTTTCATCAAAGCACAACAAGCTCCACTTTACATTAGCATGATTGCTTTGTGAATTAACACCTTTATACCTTTCAAGTATTTTATTTAACCAGATCATTGTCTCTTCCAGCTCTTCCTTTGTGTGCATTTTGTTTACATCTAAGTTTATTTGGAGGACTGAGCTCAGATGACAAAGACACATAGTGCTGAAATGTAGCTTATATAAATTTACAGAGGTGTTGACAGTGTGCAGGACCCTATTTGTGATATTTATACTTATCCTTTACGGCTGGTGTAAAAATGTTCTGTACATATTGTCTCATGTTGTGTTGCCGTACAATGAACAACCACCACTCCACAGGCTTCCAGAGGCTTCCTTACCCTCAATGGCTCTTGACCTAAAGACCATACATTGACAGAGACACAGCTGTTCGCACTGACAGACACTGACCCTCAGCAACATCAACCCCTCACTGTCAGCACAACACACACACACACAGCCAATCGCGACTGTGCCAACTATCACATATATGTCAAGGCTTCATGTGTCATTTGTACAATTACATAAGAGTTTGGCACAGAGGGGAAAAAAAATAAAATGGTCTGCTGTCTCAGATTTCTTAGCTTGAGTGTGTAAAGGCAACAAATCTATTTCCATCAGGGAGTCAGTGAGACAGCACGCCACGCAGCTCAGCTATACATTAACAAACATCATTTATGAGCAAGTGTGAATAATAATCTGATCTGCTTACACTATACGAGGAGTCTGTGATGATCATGTTACAACAGCTACTAGTTGCTGCTACAAGCTTCACACCATGTCCTCATAATAGCTTTGCTTTCACACCCTGCATGTATACAACTCTGACTGTTGGGGAAAAATGGAATATACACAATTACTAAATTATGTCGTGGTGACGTGGTAATGGTGCGTGGAGCCATCATAATTTGGGTTGTTTGGTTTATTTTATGCTCTATATTTTATTAAATAGTGTTATTTTATTGTCTGCTTATTTTAATTGATTTGATGTCTTCATTTTAATGTTTATATAGTCTGTGCAACCTTGTTTTGAAAAATGCCATATACACACAGTTATTATTATTATCATTATTATTATTATTATTATTATTATTATTATCATCATCATCATCATGTTCAATCTTCCAGTGTCTAAATCAAGGTACAAAAACAATCTAAATGAAAATACAACTCCTAAAAGCCACATTAAGTACTTTATTGTACTCCCCTATTTTCCTCTTGACAAGATACAAAGGCTGAGCACTAAGCACACACAACAACATCTTAAAGGACACGATGGCCTCTGCTTCTTCAGCCTGAAATGATAAAAGCTGCAGCTAATTGCACACTCATAACCGCCCTTTACATTTAGGCCACGTCTAGTAAAACGTGACAACCAATTAGTACGGCGTGCTGCATATTACAAGCTGTTGTACACCAGCAGGGAACCATTAGGCAGCTGCACAGCTTCCTGTCATCTTCCAACCTTAGTGATCTTCAGTAACTGCAACTAACTATCATTTGTAGTCACTCAGAAATGGGGATGACAGAGAGAAGAGTTAAATGCTTCATTCATTCATCATCGGAGGAGAAGATCTATTGTTGTGGTGTTGCTGTGGTCTGGAAACAGCTATAAAAAAACTCAGTGGTTGATATATAAAGTACACATTGGTAGTACTGAGTTGCCTTAATTCTTCATAATATGGATTCATCACACCTCGAATGATCAATGCTTTCATGTTGTTTACACTGAATTCTGACTGTATCATCTGAATGTTGCAGCAGAAATCAAGACTCCTTAGACCTCGGGCCACTGTAGGCTCAATTTCTTCTTCTCTTGCTTTAAGGAGTTTCTCCAACATGATTGCGTTATTAGATACTTGCTTTAATACACAGTTAAATATTTCTAAAAAGGGACCAGTGAGAGTCTAAAGTTTCCCATATAAACAGTTAATAGGAGCATCGACTACCTAGACAAAGACTGACAGGTCGTAATGAGAGAAAGGGGGAAGAACGTAGTCAAAAAATACACAACAATGAGGAAGAGTAGATGACAAACTACCCAGCTGGTGAGAAAGATAAACAGATACGAGTAGAAAACACATGTTGACTCACTGTGTGGCCAGCCTGGTTGTCAGTGAGCTGTACCAGAGTCGGGCTATGTTTTGACTTCCTGGGTTTCGGGGTTTGCTCAGAAGGACCGCTCTGGCCTCCCTGTGAGTCCACACTGCTGCTGGTGTCCTCCCCCAGCCCGCCTGAGCCACTGCCACCGCTTGATGGGATGTTTTCCTTGTTGGTGTCAGCCCTGGTGGATGCAGATCTGTTCACAGATGAAACAGAAAAGGAGGAGAAAATGAAACATCTGTCCTCCATGTGACTGTCTGTTCCCTTTGGTCTGTCTTTATCAACCTGACACTGGATGAAATGCTTCAGGAAATGCCAAGATCTTCCTGATGCCTTACTTATATCTTCTCAAACAGCTAATGTGCTGTTTAGCTTTTGTTCTAATTCTATTTAGACTCTATTTACTGTGAACGCTCCTATTGACGTTTTCTGCCGTCTCAGGACTAAGACACTCCTCAAATCCACATGTCCCTGATCTCTCAGACTCCACCAGATCTCCATCAACAAGGATTAACTTCTGACTCCGGTTGTTATGACTGTTTTATGTCTCAGTGGACAAGTTCACTGAGCAGAAGTTTCTGAATGTTTACTGTAACCAAAACACCCACTGGAAGCATCACTGTCGTACCACTGCAGTGACACCCCAGCACAAAAAAACACTTAATGATTCTGATTGATTCACATCAGAATAAATATTATATAATTATTTTGTATTTACAATAAAGTATGAATTAGCGGCCAACAGGTTTCTTTTTTTCAGTGTAAGAAAACGTGACTTTGAGGACAAAGATGAAGTGTAACCTGCGCACTTCAGTGTTGCCTGTCACTAATGTTATGTTGGTACCATCAGCTTCCAGCTTCCTGACGATGCCAGACCCATTGTACCTGTTTCGCTCTCGGTGTCTCGGCCCCTCCTCCTGTTGCTCTCGCTGGTGCCGACGTCTCTGCCGTGCAGTTGGCGTCACTCTGGGGCTTGAAGGACACGTGTTTAACTCACGGCTCTCTGAATGTTGATCCTCTGAAAGGTTTACGTCAAAGAGGTGCTGCTCCACCGCTGAGCGTATGGTCCGGTCCAGGAAACTTTAGAGAGCCGGGCGGAAAATGACCGCATTAATAATATTTTCTTAAAATAGCAATACAATCAATAATTACAAAACCAATACTAAATTGCATTTTATGTTCTAGTACAAAAGTCCACTTACTTTATCACATCTGGTCTGCAGTGGATAGGGGAGAGGTGATTACTGAAAGATAAACAGGAGGGAAAGGTTAATGCAACAGAAACAAGTGGTCACAACAGGTCACTGAGCAACGCTGAAAATCCTCCGGGGCTCTGGTTCGGGCCCTGGGTGATCAAGGCATCTATGTGCATGGGTGTGTGTTAACCTCAGCTGTGATCAGAGCTTAAGTGGGTCCTCTGAGAGCAAAGTGGTCCGGCTTCTATGACTACGAATAAGTCCAGCAGCCGAGTGGATGGTCATAGATCTTACTACTGATCTCTGACTTCATCTTTCATCTTCATCATCTTTTTAGAAGGTTTAATTCATCACACTTTCTGTTTCAGCGGTTTTCTGTTCATAATCTCAGCTAAATAAAGATAACGAAACAATAAATTTGATAAAGATTACCCCAGGAATGAGCACCTTCTCAAACCATTTCAGGAGCTGTATTTGTTGAATGTAGAGCTAAAAAGACTAAATTACTCAATGAACTGATGAGTTGATCAACACAAAATAAACCCTTTTCTGGTCACAGTTTCATGACTGTGATAGTTTGATGCTTTTCTGTTTTATCCTCTTGTTACTGAAATATGTTTGATGAAAGAAGGCACAAGGATATTTCCCTGTGGACACTTTCCTTCCTATTTTCTGAAATTGTATCGATTACAACAATAATCAATTTTGGACTGAAAGCATGACTCAATTCGGCTTCTAATCAACAACTGGCTTCTTTAAGCAAAAAGGTCAAACATCCACTGGTCTAAAGTTAATTGATTCACTGTGGTCTTCTATTTTCTAGCATGTAGAGCGTTACACTGCAAGTCAAATTAAAAAGAAATCTGAATATGTCAACTGCAGGGTTTGCAAAACACTAATGTTTTGAATTTTTCCACATCAACATTTTGATTTAGTTGCTACAGCAAAGAACAACCTTCGCTCTTCAGGAATGTTCTTCAGCCTTGACCTACTGATCAACATTAAGTCTGCTTTTCCTGGAGAACAGCTACTTCAACACGCAAGAGACACCTGCAAAATAATCTTCCATAAACAGTGGTGTTGACAGTAATAGCAGGGCTTGGCAGCGGGGCACGTATGGAGCACAGATAAAATGAGAGATAAGTGATGGTACACTGTGAAGGTGAGTGTTGTGAAGCTATGAAATGGTGCAGACATGTACTGACACTATCAGAGCTGTAAATGAGGACAGTGGAGGAACTGTTGTGGAGGCTGTACATGCAGGCTCATTACTACGATTTCTAAAAGAAATTATAACAAAAATCACCATTATGTTCAGTGTGGTTTCTTTTATTGTGACAGTTGAAAAGTGAAGAGGGAGACAGAAGAGTGAAAGTGGCAGCAGACTAAACTACTCGATCATCTCTCAACGGGACAAATATTAGCCCAATGCCTAAAATTAGACCTGGCTCAGAATGTCCCAGGTTAAAGCAACAAGAAACGGTTTAATGGCTTACTAATGTTGATGTAACCTTACCCCTTAATGCCTACAAATGCTGAAGGCACAAATTCATCAAGGGCAGTGGACACTTCAGACATGCAGTTTGTCACCTCTAAAGCCTGGTCCTCCTGCTACAGGTCAGTCTTGTTATAAAGGTGATGAGAGGTACAATTACATAACTGGAAGATGATTATCATACCTCTCAAAATGTTTATAGCACCCTCACGAAAGAAACAAGCTCGCTGTGGTTTAAGCTGCAATTTTAACAATGTCACTGGGATGGTTTAAAACAGCAGCCGCCAACAGTTTTGGTTTGTCACCAGTTACAATAACAGCTTTAGTGCAAGCTAATCTCATGTGTTTTCATATGAGTCACAAAAATGTAAAATAAGAACGTTCTCTCTTTATATTTACCGTATTTTCTGGACTATAAGCTGCCACTTTTTTCCGACACTTTGAACACTGCGGCTTAAACACCGATGTGGCTCATGTATTCGCGGCACGAAGCTCGTTGGCTTTTTACAAGCTAGCAAGCTCCGTGCCACCGATACATTTAGCCTCGTCACATCAGACCCGGTCGGAGTGGACCACATGAAACTGTTCAAATAAATTCAATAGCGGCTTAAAGACAGGTGCGCTCAATAGTCCGGAAAATACAGTAGTCATCTTATGCTTCTTGAGATTTATCATGGGATTTAATAGAAGAACCAGTGTCCCTATCCTAAAACCACTGTGTGGAAACTTACATAAACTCCCTACATGGTGTACTGTACGGTACTCTAGGCACACATTTTTTATCCATAGTAGTCTGTAAACTTAAATTAGCTTTCTTATACGCCTGCATGTGCCACTTTTAAGCTGCTGATGAAATAAACAGCTGAGCATCACTGTGACATGATGTTAAGTGTGAAATATTTGGTAATGAAATAGCGGGTGGCAGTTATCATCTTCCCAAATAGTCTTCGGGTTGGCACAGGACAGATTAAGTGTGGCAATTTTAAAAAAGGACGAGGCATCACTGCCCAGAGAGAACTTTGTTCCACTGATTTAATTTTTACTAAAGATGCAACAGTGTGAAACCGCTGTGGTATGAGACAGGATTGTCGCCTGGTGTGAAATGGAAAGAGCATGAGTCATGAACTACTGGCAAAAGAGACCATACGGCAAGAGGGATGAGTCACTGCATCAGAAACACAACAGGAGCAACAGCACAAGAATATGAGTGAATGAAATCAACAATTCACACAAAGATATATGACAAGACCACAAAGCTCAGTCGGGAACTGACCGGGTGATAAAAACCTGTTGATTTAAATGCAGTTAAAAGGATAGTTTGACTTTTCGTGAAATATGCTAAATCCTTTTGATGCCAAAGGTTGGGTGGTGAAACCGCTAGCTTACAACTAGCCTGGTTCTTTCTAAGAACAACAGAAGAACATTTTTTACTTTCAGACGGTTTTCTTACTACTCAAAAGTTATGACAGCGGTATCAATACGACTGCTAGTAAAAACACAAATGATTTCCTTTAGGAACTAGTACCTACCTGGTTTCTTTGACACAAAATACAGTTGTTTTTTTTTTTTAAATTTACCCCAATGACCACTCAAGAGTTGGCGGATTTTTGTTTCCAGTTGAATTGTGGCTGTAACTTGCTGAACTCTTAACTCAGATGTGTAATGATATGACAGGTCTGCCAGTTTAATTCTGCAGTTGAGCTATTTTTGTCCTGCTGTGTTGTGTTTAAAAAGCCAACGGTGCAAGTCTCTGATTCAGAAAAGCTCAAGCATTGCTAAATTTAATTGCCTCAGTCCAGACCTTCTAAGAAAATTGCTTTGCAAATAAAAATAAGACCAAAATAGTGTGCTTCTGTTGTTGGTGACTGTGTTGGTGTCCTAACACCAACAGCCCATTAAGGCATATAAAGTGTGGAGGTCTCCAAGGCTCCAAACTCCAAAAAGCTTCCACCTCAGAAGCTTATACCAGTTAAATCTCCAGCACTGCGTACCCAGGGATGTCTGCTCAGGTAATCCAGTATTACACAGCAGTCAGATATTAGCCAGGACCTTTGGAGTCTTTGGTTAACACACAAACACACAGAGAAACAATGATGTTGATCTATGACTCACTTTGACTAAGGTTAAGGTTAAACCTTCATCTGGCACCCTGACAGTGTCTGTATGTGAAGGAAGGCATGTAGACTTTAACAGAAGGAAAACATGTGAGTATGAGTGTGTGTATATGTGACAAAGTACAAGTAGGCCATGTAGTTAATCACTGATGAACGTGAGCAAGAGGTGAATGAGGGTGAGACAGTGGGAAGTCAAAAGGGAGTGTCAGCAGACGCTGGTCTTTGTCATTCAGCAACACCAGAGAGAGAAACAGACTAGGGCTGCAACTAATGATTGTTTTCTTCAAATTATCATTAAATTGTTAATTATATAAACAATTATTATAATAATTATGTTATTTGGTTGTTGGCTTGTCCAAAATATCTGAGGTGACATCTTCAAATAGCTCATTTTTAACCACCAACTGTCCAAAAGCTTTAAATATCAATTTTGCAATCATGCTTATCTGAGAAAAAATATTCTCACATCATAGAAGATGAAGAAATTCAGGATTTTTGATTGTCGTGAATCAATAAATGAAGGTTTTCACAACCAACCCACCACAACCTCCATGTTGTCTTGACATGTCAGATTTGAGTCCAAATTTATTGATTTTACACCAATCAGCACAAGGTTACTGTACATACACACACAAAGACATCACAGACTGTATCCAGGCTTGCTGACGTTTCTGTGCATTGTATGTAATGAGATATAGTGACCTAGATGGACTATATGTTCTGTAAAATGTTATCTCACAATTATTAAGTAAGGATGCTGAGTTCAGAGATTACATAATACACACTCAGAGATTATATATGCTGTACCACAGTAGAACAGGTTGTAGTTATGTACTACATACTACACATACTGTACTGTGCTGCCTCTATGACCGACCACATGTCCAAGCCTTGGATTAATTCATGGGTTTTATCAAGAATAAAACAGATTTGTGTTTTATTACAACAATGAAATTCTGAGTTAATAAAAGTTTTTTGTCTGTCTAGTTTTACTGCTGCTACAAAACTGTTTCGCAAACACTAGAGAAAACCTACATTACATAATCAGCAACATTTAATCAGACAATATAAAAATGTCAAAGATTTACTTTTTCAAGCTTGGATGTTGATTTTTTTATATGAAGCATAAACTCATAAAAGCATTTTTAAAGTTGAACTTTATTCTTTGTTTCAGTTCAGAATAAAACATAATTCCATATAAAATTATCCTATGATCCATTTGATCCCTCATTTGATTTATATTCAGGTTTTTTGTTGGTGAAAAGCAGCAGAAAAATAAACTGCTTCATCACATAAAAGCAGCTCTGCCGTGGTGTCAGCTCTAAGATCATAAAGATCTAAGAAAAATGTGCCAACCTCGAATGACTAACTGAAAAATCAGCCAGAAACATTGACTCAACTGTTTTGAAGGTGTCCAATATACAGTGCAGTGAATGGCAAACAGGAAATGATGGCGGTGGGGTCATTAATGATTAACAAGTGATTATCAAAAGGTGTGGTCCAGTTATACTTATGCTCACGTGCAAAATCAAAGTTTACTGTCTCGTTACTGCTCCATTTATTCAATACTGTATGCACCACTTTGGATCAAACTGTACATAATTTATATTAATTGTCAGCTAATATTTGTTATTAATTGTTGACAAAATGCCCATCACAACATTCCCAGAGCCCGTTTCTTCTCATCTAAAAAAAAAAAAAGGCTTGAAGGAAAATCTTTGGCTTTTTTTTCTATTTTTGCTTAAAAATTATTGAGTTATTATCAAAATATTCAACTATTTTTCTGTTGATCAACTCTTGCTCTGTTTAATTTCAACACCAGTAATGACCACATTTTATCTCAGTTGTGTGGTTTATTTAGGTGTGGTGGGTGAAGCGTGTGCTGCGGGGCCGCAGTAACCAAACAGTGTTGAGCAAACTGTTGCATGTGCATACTTTCCTGCTTTCCCTCCAACTGGTGGCTCCATTGTTTCTGATGATAATGCACTGCGGCAGCATGCAGCCACTTCCCCCACACCTCCAGTTCAAAACAACACACTCCCACCCCACCAGTCCCGTAGCACAAAGACAGGAAGCCTACCTCATGTAGAAAGGAGATATCGGCCTGTCTTCTTCTTGGAAACTGAAACATGAAAACAAACAGGCATATTTAATTAGCTTGCAGGATGAAGGTATAAAGTGCTACGGCATAAAAACATTAAGTACCCCCACTCGTCATCAACTACATGTTACTGGGGCTGAAAATAACCGCATGCTGCTGCCTTTTGTCTGCAGAATAATGGCCATGCGGTGCTACAGATCAGTGCCTTTGTGGAACTTGTCTCGGGTAATTATTATGAACCAACAGAGGAATCGGTGCAGCTCTAGAATATAGGCGGCTGCTGCCACTGCACGTATGCCAGCGACACATGATGAAATTATGCAACAATTAGAGGAACTAGTGTTGGCACTAAAAGTCGAAGTTGCTTAACATTTTCATATCCTGGCACTTACAGGCTGAAAATTTCCTAATCGCCTGGGCTTGTTTGTCCAGGCGGAGTTCAGTTGTGTATTATCTTCTGTAAATTCAAAGCAGGAAGAAAAACACTGTGGCCAAAACCTAAAACATTAACTTAGGCATACAATGAATAAGTACTGAAAGATCTTAATAAGGCTCCTTTTTTATATGATTATTTCATTTTAAAATAAATAAAACTTCAAATTGTTAGTGTGACATCAATAAAACAGAATCTGTTGTTTAATTTAAGCCCTATTGGGGATTTATTTGGATGTTTACCTGCGAGATAAGAACACTTGAACTCTGACTGAAAGGAATTGAACAAACAACCAGATCACGAAAAAAAAAAAGTTGACAAACCAGGTACAACAAATGATAGTAGGAGTCCATTCCAGACATTTTTGGGCATTTCAAGTGTCATCCACTGGTTGACAACAAGTACAGGCTTTTAGTTTGTTCTAACCAATTTCACTAAATACTTCAAATACTGCTCCACAGAAACAACTATTGGGATAACTGATGAATAACTGTGTCACATTACTCTGTCATTCTGTAACGACAATCAGTGTAAAATAATTCAGTTTAGAATATCATTAAACAAATCCTGACTTTGTGTTGTTGCAGGTGAAGTCACATGTCCTTTCTGCTATTTACAGCTCAGGAGAAGTTGTCCTGTGTCTGAATGTGTTTCACTGGTTTTGTCATCAAACTGAAACAACATCACCCACAATCACTCAGCATTGTGGTTTGTTTACACATTTAGTATCGGATGATCTGACAGACAAAAAAAAACAAAAAAATTGAGCTGTTATTGTGAACCATGAGTGAATGTTTGGTACCCCGGTGTGTTCTGGTACATGATGTTCCTACATGTGGTTTACTGTTAGAGGCAGGTGTGTGAAGGGGAGGGCAAACACTTTGGTGTTTCGGGCAGCACCTCAATGAGTTCAAAAACAAAGGATTTAGGTTTCAAGTCAGGCAGGAAGCGAAATGGGTCAAAGTTCATTGAAAGTCTTTTCAAATAACAATGTACAGCAAAGGTGCAGGTGTCCCTCCAGACCTCTTTTTTTTTTTTTTTTTTTTAAGATGTGAGGTAGTTAACCACATAACTCTTCCAAATTCTTTCAGAGCTTTAGTGGTAAACGTTTCCCCCCCAACCACCCATGTTCTTAACTGGTGTTACACAGTCTGGCAAGCGTATTAAAATAATGTGTGCCGTCACTGCCGCCGTGAATTGCAAAAGCGGAAATCCTGCTTACCCACTACCTTACTGAGGGGATCACAAGAGGCTTTGTAGGCATACTCAGAAAAGGCCTGATCCCCCCAGGGCCAACGGAAAACTACTAATGACAAGTTGGCCAATCTGGACAAGCTCCACTTTTTTCCTAATTTTTTTTTTAATGTGTTGACTTGGTCACTTGAACAATAAGATAATTTTTGGCAGTGTCTCTGTCTATCTGCAGTGTCCTGCATTTTCCAAAATCTCTCTACAATACATTAAAGCATCATTTAAACAAACATCTCAGACATGAACATTATCTATTACACTATGTTAGAGGTGTCATCGCTGTGTACATTGTCTTTGGCTAAAAATTAGCTAATGAAGCTATTTAGACAGCAACTGCAAACAAAGATTAGAAAATACCATGACTCCCCCTTATAGCACCGTGTGATGATCAGAGCATCATAAGTTTGTTAAAAGCTCATTATATCCATCAAGCAGGTTATGTTTCCAGTTGCATTGGTCTGTCTGTCCTATTTTGAGAAACAGTGTATTATCCAAGGAACAAATAGTTCAGTTATCACAAAAAAAAACCCTGAAAATCTTCATAGCTTATAATGAGCCAAAGTCTTAACAAATACAATGGTGACAGTGAACCAGTAGAAGGAACAGACTCTTTTCACTGAGACACAGCAGACCTGCACATAAAGGTGGTATTTACAGATAAAATGGGACCTCAGTTGTTCTTAGGTCTCACATGCTTTTTGTTTTCTGTCAAGTATCTTATAAATTATTCTTTGAAAAAAATTAATATATTTATATATATACACATATTATAATTATATTATTCTAATAATTCAACATTCAAACATATTCATATACAA
>OOFC01041861.1:0-71650 GCA_900323345.1 Pseudochromis fuscus | reverse complement strand
CTCTCATTTGAGATTTTTTTTAGCATTTACATTTCAAAATAATCACAATTATTGTTGATCAACTATATTTTTAATCAAGTCTTTTCACTAGTGGCTGAATTACATAAATGTCCTTGACTGTTAGCTTTAGAAAAATCCTCAACCCTCCTTTCAGTTCATTGAACTTCAAACTTAGCATCTCAGTATTAAAAGGAAACCAAATAGTTTTTTTGTTTAGATGTTTTGACAATTGTTCAGTTTTCCTGACTGCTGAAGTCTCATGTGTGAGAAAATTAAAGAATGGATGAATAAAATATATCGTAATACATTTCTCTACCTTTGATATACTAATTGTAGATACCATATCAAATGAATGACTAAAACCCTTCACTGACATCAAATCTTTGTACAGTTAAATGTCTTGTGTGAGAGTTGGAAACAAAGACACTAGAGTAACATTTAATTTGTAGGAGAACCAGTTTGATCCAGCCAGCACGTTCTTGCTGCAAATATGTGCTGTCAGGCTTTTAGGCTGATGGATGAGACCTCCTGACAGGCGGCCAACAATACTGTTATACCCACAGGGAACCTGCACTCACACCACACTGCAACGTTCCTGACTCCCACATATTTCCAATGGGCTTCTAAGAAACCCAATGGTTACATCACTAGATTCAGTGAACCATGGCAACTCCACACAAAAGCCAGTGTGCATCCCCTATGTGCAACTATGCAGTGCAAAGTGCATAATAAGTTCACATGACGCTGCTATGTTGGCTGGTGTGGCCTGTGCGGTGAATGAGGTTTGCATCATATATTTCAGGTGCAGGTGAGAGCATTCCTGGATTCATTTATTTAATAGGACAGACAGTGTTACACAAGAACATCTATAAGTGAAGCCAGTAGCAGAAATCCCTGAGAGGGAGGACCGAGTTCTGGTGTGTACCGACTGTGACCTGAGCAGCCCTGGATCGAGGTGCTTCCTGGAATGAAGGGTGCACATTTCAAATTTAGCATGACACAAAAATAATGCAAGTCATCAGATGATTACAAAATTACATTAATGCCAACTTGGCATAAACAACAAAAAAGTTTTTAGTTTCTTGATCGGATTGAACAGTTTATTGAACAGTTTCAATAAAATCTAAAATCCTACACCTGCTGTACGAGCTGCACTATGCTGACACAGATTTGTCTGACACATACTTTTACAAAGTGACAGCAAGCTGACAAACAGACATGAGAGCAGCTGCCTATATGAAAACACAGATTTCCACTTGTGGAAAATTATCATATATTTGCTGTGGGTTTACTGTGTCAAAATCACAGATACTTGAAACCGAAACTCATCATTTTCTTCCCCACCAAAATCACATGAAATGTATTTAAGAACTCCACAGTCTACTGACGCACTACCAAAGAGTACTACAGTGTTCCTGTACCAAAGATGGTAAAGTCATTCTAGTATTTTTCCTGCATGTGTCTATTAGTAAATACCAGTGAGTTCAGACTGCTAACGCACATTACTGGGGTCCCCGGTCACCCTGTCTATACATCAGCCACCCAATACAACTTGGCAAGGAGAATTTGAGGGTGTGGGGAAAATCCACCTGGAGATTTACTGCTACCCTGACATGGTGATGAAAGCTCTTACCACCTTAGAAGTATTGAATTTGCCACTTCATGTACGCAGGGCGTTTCTGGTCCAATAAGAGCAACGGTTAATTTTGTTCATTTGGCTAATTTTAGGTCACATTTTAGATTATGTGGTAAAAATGACATTGGGGATAAACACCACAGAAAGACTTTATGAATTTTTCAGAAACTGAGCTTAATACTGTATAATACTGCTGGATTTGACAGATGAAAAAAGTAAAACTTACCATCAATGAAACTATTAAAAAAATATTTAAAATAGATCAGATGTTCCACCTCATGTGTGTCTAAAGTAAATTACATTCACGTGAGTGTGCGCCATACTAACTTGTATATGATGTGTTAACGGATCTGGTGCTGACATGGTTATAAACTCTGATTAATGTCGTACTAAAGGTTACTGGTGTGTGCAACAAGTTGCAGTAGAAGCCAAAATGGTGTCATCATTTCTCAACTAAATAGTTTACCATCACACACAACATTTATCCCTTTGCCCCACATTTTGTTTTGCTGTTTTTTCACTTGTGAAAAAATTCAACACGAATATTCTTTAAATTAAAAACATAAACACTGTGGTTGGACAATATTTGGAGAATGTTAAAGAAATTAGTTCTAATCAGAATAGTGGTGATTCTTTGCCAAAGAGTGCAGGTGCACAGTCCCTGGTTAAACTGGTGTGTACCCCAACAACAGACACAGCTGTAGCCCTGCTATTCCAGGACTGAGGACACTCGACACCAATAGGGTCCAGTTTCAGCTTCCTATAATAGTCTTGTTTTCATGCCAAAGGCACATTGCCGCGGGTTTGTGATCACTGTCAGACTCTCAAGATTCCTCACCCTTACCCTCGGCTGACAGCACATCACTTACGCAAACAGTAGTCATAACCTATTTACCATTACACGCAAACAGAGTCTCTATACATACACTGAAGCATCACAAAATAGAAACTGAAATTATGTAACTTTTAATGTTAGACAGCATGCAGCAAAGTTTTATTTTAAGTTATATGACCTTAGGTTTTATTGTACACCAGCTGTAAAGAATCATGCTGTCTGATAAGAGTGTGATCCTAATAAAATCATAAACTACAGGAGTGGCTGACTGTCTTTACACAGAGTAACTGAATTCTATGCTTTGCTGTTTCTTAATGGACATACAGTATCTGCAAATGTAATGTAATCTCTCTCTATATTGTGTATTAAACTGTATATTGTAGTGGTTAATTTTACAGTGGTGCAGCCCATATCATGCTGATATCATTTCATAATTGTAATTTTCTTAGACTCGTGTCAAAGAGCATGCACAAGAAACACTAACCTGCTGAAGCCCTCTGTGGTGCCAGAGAGGCTGACATCAAAATGGCCGATGTGCGACACGGTGTCCGGGCAAGGCACGGAGGTCGTTTCCATCACTTCTGGGCTGGGGCTCCTTAGCTCTGAGGTCAGGGGTGAAACTATTGGTACAGAGAGAGGCCTTGTCTGGGGCAACCCAGCAGAGAAGCTGGGCTGAGGGACAACTTGAGTGATGTCGTCACGCTTCCCTTTCTTCACCTGTTTGACAGAGACAGAGAGGTAAGTTTGACAGCAGGAAATGTGAGATACGAGAGGTAAATGATACACATTTCTGTACAGTGATGCTCACACAACCATACACACACACAAACACACACGGGAGCTTCCAACCTTTGCTCAGGTTACTACAAAACATGCATTCGAGGATCTTCTGAGGGGCGGCAGAGAGCAATAAAGGAAAAGGGGGAAAAAAGAGGGTAGCTTTTAAAGATGTAAGGTTAGAGGGGTGTTTGTCTTACCGTAGTGACCCTGAGGGGACATAAACAGCGTGAACCACCAACGGTTGTGTAGGAAAAGAACCTTAATCTAATCACAGCCACATTGTGAAAAGTGCCCTTCTGCATTTTTACCAAGTCACAACCATGGAAACCTGAGGGAAATGTTAAAGAATGCGTCGAAGAGCTTTCTCCGAGTATATATGGACAGCACTCGTATTGTTGCCCACGTACACTGGAGCCAAATAGCTAACTGGCTGTGGTAAACAGAGTATGAAATGGGTCTGACACCAGCAGTATTGATCCTGGTCAGAAACATCCAATGCTAAAAGGGGTTAGTCTGTAGATAAATGTCTGTCTGTGGAATTAAAAGGCTTACCTCTTTTTGTCTTTGCATCAATTATCAGTGGAACATTTCCATTTGGGGTTTAACTTAATGGGTTGTCCTAAAATCTATGGCTGCAGCCTCCATTAGGACATTTAGTCATCAGTGCACTTAATGGGTGAATCTTTGGAAACATAATTAGTTGCATAAACTTAGCTGGACCTGATATGGATTTTGGCCTTTGGAGTTTTTTGACTGATTTAACTAAATTTATCATTCACAGAAAACCACAGGGGAGAGAAAAGAGGAAATGACAATTTACATCAGATTGATTGGAGCCCATCTTATTCTACTCTGAGGAGAAGGAGATGGTAGAAAATGCTGCTGTGATGTCAGTGTCAGCTTAGTTAGTCTATGTTGTTGTTGTTGTTGTTTGTGTTTTGTTTGATGTCCTTTCGTTTTGGTAGGCTATTCTGATTTTGCTTTATAAAAAAACTTCAATACTACGCAATACACAGTTAATTTGGAGTAAAAACAATCAGAGGGCAGAGAGGATCAAATTATTAACACAGCTTGTTTTACTTATTTTGACTAACATTATTTTCTAGGCATTTTAATCAATAATGAAAAACATTACAAAACAGTGAAGAATGCTAGAGCACCATGTAACTTTAATTAAGGCCCCGTCCACACGGAGACGGCCTTTTGGCAGCCGAAAACGATACTGTCTGAAAACGGGTCCCAGAGTGGGAAAGTCTGAAGACGCGACCTGCTGCATCTCCGTCAGGATGGCGTAACAATGGCGGAATATAGCATCAGTGCTGTAGCAGCTACTGGGTTTGTTTTGCCTTTTACAGCAACACCTCTTGAAACTATACATCTACCGTGAGCAACAAGTATGTGTTGTTATGGGTGTTGTTTTTACCTGTACAACTTTAGTGCGCATGCTCCTTGTCACACGAGTTTAATGCGCATGCTCCGTGTCTTCTTCTCTGTTTTGCTCTGTTTCTGTGGCAGCGTTACAGCGCCACATACAGGCCTGGCATATTGATTACAGTGTTTTCGGCGTTTTCGTGTGGAAGCACACATAAATTCCCGGTTTAGGGAGAAACGTTTTGAACTGTTTTCGTTTTTGTCTCCGAGTGGACGAGGCCTAAATGTGTTGTCCAACAGTCTAAAACTTTCAGTTCAATTAGGTAATGATTTAATTTTACTTGACTACTGAATTCACATATTTTCGCCGCGTGTGCAATGCAATTATGATAATTTAGTCTAAATCCACTATATAGAGTTTAATATTTCCCACTAGACACAACTTTCAGACAGTCATGGAAACTCCAACAAGAGCTAAAAATCAAACTCCGGCTCAGCTTTAATAGTGTTAACCACTGACCCGTCCTTCTGTTTCCATTCATGGAGTCTGCCTGTGCTTGAAGACCAGCTCAAACAGAGCAACAACAAGCAGGAACTAAATAGGCCAGATGGCAAAGAAACTTGACAGACCAAAAGGAGGATATGACCTGGTTTCTAAATCATGGATTAACTTATAATTTGACTAAAATCTCAAAAGACTGAAAAGAAATCCCAAAAATAATAATGAGAACTTAATATTTTACTTTTTTTTACTGCTTTTTCTCCAGTAATCTGCAACGAAAACAAAGTTGTGGCTGAACTCAAAACCACCTCTGCCATTGTTAAGTGATCTCTATTCACTGACTGGTAACAGCTCATTCCTCAGACGTCTAGTTTTGTCTGCTCCATACCTGTTCTTTCTTGCACAACCACTTGATCTTTTATTACTGATGGCTATTATGAGCATTTTTGCATCAAAAATAGAAAAGTTAACATTTGCCTGTTTCGAAAAGTATTCACCTGTTTCTGTGGTTTCCCACGAGCAATTAATTCAACAACAAGGAATTAGTAATACTAATAAACTGCGTCCAAAGTTCATGTATGGATATAAACAAGCAGCATCATTTTAATGACACATTTAGTGAATGGGTGTGTCTGTTTGTGTGGCACTTACTACTGTATCTGACATGAGGCTGATAAATGCTGTCTACGTTACAGAAACATAAAACCCAGTGTAGCTCTGATAGTGATGTGTAAGCAGTGAACAATCATAAAAGGCTGTATTTTTCTGATGTAGTGGGAAGATCTGAAGCCAAATCTGTTGAGCTTTGAGAGTTGTAAACAGTTGCTCTGTGAGTGTTTGGGAAATGCAGCTATAAAAGACAATGGTGATGATGAATGACTTGATAAATCATTAAAGAGATTGATCCTTCTTCCGTAAACGCAACTCTCATTTTCAGATGAGGTGATGGATTTCTGTGAGTGTTGTGGTGTCAGCTGTAGAAACAGCAGCATTTAAGCTGATGTGTTTATTGTTTTGAAGGAACCGAAAAACAACATACTCTTTATCGGTTTACTCCTGATGGCCTGGATATGCTGTTGCTAGCGGCAACCACCCCTGGAAAAGTTATATAGCTGATGGTAGTGGTGAAATGCAACTAGGAAGTGCACAAATATGAGGATCATGTACTTTGCATGAGAAAATATCCCCCTACTGCAGGGGATTTTATTTTTATTTTACCTGATTACATTTATCCAACAGCTTAAGTTACTCTGTCATACAAACTACACCAAGACTTTATAACATGTAATGTTGTTTTTCGACTAAATGAACAGAACTCCCAAATGGTCTATGTGTAAAGTAAAATCCTGGTTTGATATCACTGTATTAGTAATAATGTTATATATAACATTAAGAGTGTGAGACTTTTTCCATGTAGATTATCATCCATTACATCACTCTCAATTGGTAAATGGCTCTATAGTTAACAGTATACCAGAGTTTTTCAGTTTGTTTTTAGTGGTAAAAATCCTGTAGTCACGCATTTTACATAAACCATCAATGATGAGTTTCTCTGAGGGAAGAGGGGAGCCACCACTGCCACTGACCATGCACTGTAAGCACACGTCGACGGTGTTTGTGTAATTACTCTTACCACCAGAAGAGGGAGATGGTAGCGCTGCACAACAGGTTTAAGTAAAAATATCAACGTGCGTTTTCTAACCGACATGTCCACTGTTTTCTCAGACATCTTTTATCTACTCACAACTTATTTATACTTCTATGAATCTAGTTTTTGTTTCACTTACACCTTTGTCTCAACTCTTGTTTATGGAATTTTATTGTTTGGGGATTTTTTCCTCACATTTGTCATGATACCAACCTTTTTGGAAGTGTGTTTAGCTGTAGAGTTAATTTACTGACTACTGAGGAAGGCAAACATCCTTAATCAGCAGATGTCTTCACCCTCCTGAACTTATCTAGCTGTCAGTCAGCGTTTCTTTTATCTCTACAGTGACATCAGTCTTGGTATGAATGGCCCACTGCTTCAACACAACCACAGGAAGATCATTTCAGTTTGTCTAAAAGCTAAAGCCGACTTTAGAAAAATTACTCTTCAATTTATATGTGATAAACGTATAATTTAAATGTATTCATAGATAATTGTTGCACTCTGTTTCAAACTTCAAACAAGTAAACAGAATTTACTTTAACAAATGTAGCTCTCCTGTTGACCTATTTGATTTAAATAAATGAATCCAGAGCTCAGTTTCTAAAGCGTGTACACAAACAGGAAATTCTCAGGCTTTAACTGCCCTCAAATCAATGGCTGAATGCCATTTTTGTGGCAGAGCTCATCTGTAGCAACACAGCTCAATTGTAAGAGCATGCCAGAGCCCATGTTTGTCTCTCTCTGAAAATAAGCATGTTATTGTTTCCTGCAGCAGATTGCTTTTATCAAATCACATCATGTGACCAAGCAGCAAGGCCACAGGCATCAGAGGCTGTCTGAGAGATGACCTCAGCCTAATCAGCACCAAGGCAATACAGCAGATAAGAAACCAGTCGGTATTTAGTGGAAACAGTGAGAAATAAACTACAATAAAACAGTCTTTAACGAGCATCAGTGACACTTACAGTAACAATCAGTGGTTTTCTGTACCTTCTTTTTCCTTGTCCTCGCCTTTGGACTGTTACTGGAGCATTGGTTCAGAGGTTCTGTATTTCCTGGTGCATTTAATTGTCCAATCTTAAGATAGAAAGAGATCGACAGATAAAGAGAATGAGATTTATGGTGCATTTATAACATACTTGTATAACTTGTATATATAAGGTTTTAAACAGTGAAGAACAATTAAGTGATTATTTTACTGGGTAGTAATGTAGTTAATGTGGTAAAAAAAATATTACTTATACATCTATGTCATTATTTCACTAACATTTAAAAGCTAATGTTGCTGCACTATGGGTATTTTTTTTTTATTATAAATACATTGAACCTTTAAATAAATATGAAAAACCCATAATTGTACATGATATCTGTTCAATAAAGTTAATCTTTCCCATAATATCACCAAACATAAGTAAATAAATGCAACGCTGCTAAATTTAAACACATCTATCCTTCAAACAAATGATAGGTTATCAGGAATATAACTGGTAAACTTGAAAAAGGTCATCATCCATTCCTACTGAGTGACCTGCAAGTCAGCTGACACTGATAACATCGTTAAGGCTCAAAGAAACCCACACAGACACACACAGAAATGGCTTTGGTGTTAGAAAACAGCTTTTCCAAAACACGCCGATGTTATGTTAATCACGCCGCACAGATCACATGGTTGGTGTTAAAAGGACTATGTAAGGGAATTTGAAGGGTTCATGTGAGTTTGACCTGGGAATGTTAGGAAAAAAACAACAGCACTGCATTTCACAGCGAGCAGACTCGGAACAAAAGCTTCCGTAACAGGTACACTGTGCATTAATGCATAAACAAAGACCCACACATGCAGGCCTGCTACTGAAAAGCCCAGCACGCACTTTCATCCTGGGAACTGGTGTTGGTGTCTTTGCATTGAGACGGCTGGGTGACTTCTTTGTGTCTGCATCCGTCACGTGCGCCTCCTGGGAACAGAAAGAGCACAGAGGAGACAGTCGCATTCGTAATCAATGTCTTGCATACAGTCGAGTAACAAAAGAGGCAACATATCACATTTACCAGAGGATAGGAGGGTTTGTTCTTCAGTTCTTACAATTGTAACAGGAGCTTCACACATGCACAAACTATGTCTTTCAATGAGTCATTTCAAAGGAACTCTTGAACAACTGGGTTCTGCTTTAGCTTGTCTTCCAACTTGTGGAGCCCTTAACAACATGGTCGAGAATAGATTCAAACAAGTGGACAATCTGCATCCTCAAGCACATACATGGACATAAACACTGTCATGTGACCTCCCGCTCGTCAGCTTTTTATGATCGTGAAAAACCAAAACCAGTGATCATGTGTTAGATGTTCAAAGGCGTTACAAGGAAGGTCACTATGTAAGGGGGCCTCCAAGGGCCATGCGTACATGTGTGCATGTGCATAGGTGTTGATTTTTGTGTATATGTGCAACTTTGAGCGTAAGACAAGCTTTTAGACTAAGGGTTTCCCATGGGTCAGCAGGGTCTCATGTGACAAGGCACTGACAACGCGGCACAGACATCATTAACAAAAGATTAAGACGTTATATCCAACAACGTATTTACAGATTACATTTTAGGGCTACTAGAAATGTAAAACTTTCATGAAGTTGCATGTGACCCTCTAACATGTAAAATTCATTGTGCTTTTCTTTTTTTTTAACATGGTAAGCATTGGGTCACATGAGTAACAGACGCTCTGTCTGATGAGGTGAAAAATAGCAGGAGAGGTGCCTAGAGGTCTCAGGTCAACCCCATGGGGAGCTGAATTCCATAGTCAGTGCCAAGTCATCATATGGCCAATGTCACGTTTCACACACACACACACACACAGTCATCAGTCAACAATCAAGACACTGCTGATGTGCATATGCTGAGGAGAGTAATGTTTTTCCCTTGTGGACTCATCATGTGATAGTTGAGGAGATACCTTTGCTGCAGTCACTTCAACAGTTAACACTCATCTACTTAAACTGCAGTTTACTGTTATGCTACATTGGCAGCATCTGTGAATGAAAATTACTGAAAATCATTTTGCATGTGCATTGCTAACAAACATATGTCTCTGTTAGCACTGTCACAGGTCAAAGCACAACATTGATTTTCTACTTGCTCTGTGTTGAGTTTGTTTGGTTTGATATTTTTACACAGCTGGAGAAACATCTAAGGCACAGATTTCCACAAATGCTGATGATATATATTATGAAAAACTACTCTTCACTTTACAATGGGTGAGTTGCAGTGTTGTGCTCGGTTTCTTTGCAGCGGCTCTTGAGAGCACTACAAATGCAGCTCCCAAGAAAACCAGCAGACCAGACAAACCAGCTAATCAATAAATTGATTTCTATTTGCAGCCATGGAAGCAGCAAATAGAAATCAACAACCAGAGACTCTAAACTCTCCACCTGTGGAGAACTTGTTGCTGGGAAGCTGTGATATCAGATCAATACTTTAATCCAGTTTTAGCTTAACATTATATAAGCCTGTATTTATACACCCTCACTCCTCCAAGTGGATGGGCAGAGGGTGAGGTCACAGGCCAGAGAGGAAGTCGTACTGTTTAAAGTGCATGGACGCAACATGTGACTCACAGTTACTTATCTTACCAGCTCCTCTACATTGCACTGACCACCAACACTGCTCTCCTGCATGTTAACACGGATCTATTTTATTTAAACATCAACATCTGCTTTTCCAGTGAGAAAACAACACCTTGACAATGATGAGCGTCGATCGCTCTTCTGTGGCGTTTCCTGCGTCTCTGTCTGTGTTGGTCTCAAAGATGTTGCTGTAGTTCTGGATGAGTTTGACCATGATCTTGTTACAGATATTTTGATCCTTCATTGCTTCGAAACTAGGGGTCACACTGGAAACACAAAATACAAAAACATAAACACATGGCATTACAAAAATAAAATAAAATTAGCATGACAACAGCAGTAGAAATAATGTTGAAAACTTCTACAAGATACATGTGGTTTAACAATCTTCTTGATATCAGCTTCCATTATTAAGTGCAATGTCTGATGCTACTGAACAGCTGTGTAAGATGTACACTGGGCTGCAGGCTTAACTGTAGGCCTAATTATATAACCTTAACACACACACACACACACACACACACACACACACACACAGCTTGTGATGAAGAGAACAGGTTGTACAGTTAGGAAGAGTATCCAGTATACTACAGTTTTTTTCCATTTCTGTTCCTGAGATTTGATCTTCTTTCCATGCAGGATGTCTGACCTGAACACACCAGGTTTTCAATGCCCACCAGTTACTAGTCTGGAGATCAGTGCAGCTTTAGGTTGAGAAATGCACACGTCTGATTTGAAACCTATTGCCCGTTAAGCAGAAAACGTGAGAACAGAGATAATTAGCTGAACCGCTGCAAAGGAGCACATGACCGCACCACTTATTACTGAAGATTATAATAACATCTGATGTTAGATGTTTATATCCAACATGCAGTATCCTCAGGGGAGTGACTGGTAACAAAGCCAATCTCCAGCAATGACTCCAATCATACAGCCAGTCAGTATCTTCAGAGAAGAAGAAAAGATCAAGGCCCAAAGAGCAACTGTTCAAGTACAATAAGGAGACTTTTAAATGTAATGGTTGATAACACCAAATACTGGCTTTATTGTAAAGTCAACTGAAAGTACCTTTTTTTTGGCAAGTATTTTGTGTTATATGAGGTTTTTTTTAAGTTCTCAAATCATTTTGTGTTTTTATCCTATAGAGGTTTTTTCTTTTATTATTCAAATTTCAGGCATTAAAGAGTCAAATATGTGATTTCAGAGGTTAATGCACATCACATGGTGCATTAACATAATTTTTTTTGAACCACAGCAAATCCAATAATTATTCCCCTCTTTGTTTAAACACAGCAGTTCACAATTTTTATTTATTTTTAAATGATTACAGAGACGTTTAAGACAGCTTCTGGATTCCAGGAATAATGTAGGTTTCGTTTTAAACTCTCATGACATTGTGCTTTTATCCTCACTAAATAAGCCACAGCGCCACCTGCTGGTCAAAAAGTTTGACACAGCTCAGGATTTAAGGCGTAAGAATCACAGAAACCAGAACATGTACTTTAACTTTTAACTTCAATACATCCTAGTGCTCCGATATGTAAAACCAGTGTTTTAGAGCAGAGGACAGCTGACTGACAGCTGCTATTGCCACAGATTAGGCCAAGATGTTTGATTCTGGTAGTTTCAGACTCCATGAAGCACATTTTGTAAAGGTCACAGTCATGACTTCAAAATTGATAAATCCTTCAGAAATCTTAGTTCTGTCCTTAAAGGAGATGAACACACTGAAGGACGGTGGAATAAAGGACTGAGATTTTTAATCATTAAGTTTGACTACTACCTGTTGAGCAATTTTAAATGCGACATCTATAATTACAACTATTATTATTTATGTTTGTCTACACATCACTACTCATCACTTTCTAATAATAATGGGAAATAATGTGAGAGTTATCAGAGATTCTGAATGACTACCAAGGCTACTTTGTATGTAGTAGATGTCATAATAGATGATTAATAACATTATTTTTGTTGTTATAACATTACTAGGCTCTCTCCAAGTGACTATAAAGACAAACAATGCAGGTTGAAAGATACTACAAAAATAAAATGAAAGAGAATCCATGTAAATTATGTTTTTTGAGCATAAGCTGGTGTAATGAGATTGGGCCGTTGGTATTTATTCTGACTGTTTAACCACATGTACCTGAATAAAAAGTTGAACTCACTGGAAGATACTGGGTCCAAACACAGTGGCAAGGTTGAGGGCAGTCATGCGGTTTTCCTCGTGGTTGCTCTCCACCAGGGTGAGAAAGTGGCAGAGATACTGCAGGAGGCTGTGGTGAATGTCTGGAAGCTGCTGGAGCAGGTCTCTCACATCTGACCAGGAGCCATCATCACCACACTCTATAGGCACAGAGAACAGATGAAGAGGAGGGCTACTACTCAATGTATGTATGTATGTATGTATGTATGTATGTATGTATGTTCAGAAAAAAAACAAAAAAACAACTAAAACTTCTGACGAACATATGGAAAAGTTATTAAATGCACATGTGCCTGTAGTCATTTCTCAACATTGGCCTTCTCCTCTTGTCTATTCACCCACTTTCAAGTAATGAGAATTAAATGACAAGTCACATGAGTCATCTGATTCCACTTGGAGCAAAACGTGACACCTGGCAGGCAGCGATGGCTCCCTCCATCTGCGCTCTGTAACATCTAAGCTTGAGTTATGGTGACAAGTAATACGTGAGCGTTTCAGCAAAGAACCTGAAAATATGTTGATGCTATTACTGGGGACACATAATTGGGTCAGTGTTGGATAAACGGGTATAACCACTGTTCCCAAACGACTGTGTGACGCAAACCTTGTACGTCTGTGTGAGGGTGCGTGCATGGGAGTGAATGGGGGTATGTGTGTACGTCTGTCTCAGGAGGTGGAGGGAAAGAGGGGGAATGTGGGCTTAGAGCGCTCACAGCTGCTCCTTTTACAGCCGAATACAATCCCAATTCTGTGTGTATGTGTGCATTGATGTGTGAAATATTATTGTACTTTTACTGACAGAAATGAGGTTTTTAAAGGTCAGTGCACTGGATAAAACATCAAAAGATGAAACAGAAACTTCATACATTACATTGCAAGTTAAGACATGTTTGCACATATGCCACATGACATATGAATGTATAATTTTTTACAGAAGTCATTCTTTAGGCGGAATTACTGTTAATCAATATATAATGAGCAATAAACTAATAATAATGAATTGATAAAAAAAAAAATGCAATGGAACTTTCAACTGATTTTATCTGAACGAGGTCAAACACAATCAACACAAATATCCTTCCTCATTATTTACATTTTGGTTGTTTAGTCCATATGCTGTGTATAGAATGGATGAACTAACATGACATCACCCATTGGTTTGTGGACTCGCATTTGAACATCATCATGTTGGTTGTTTGGAGGCAGAAGTGACCATATATGGATGTCAAGTAGTAAGGAGGTGACCCTTGACCCGGAGGATGCTATCCAATGTGTATGAGACTCGAGTTCCGGTCTGGTCTCATTGGAGACCAGCCAACCTGTCAATCAAACCAACCACTCCCATAAATATTTATCTTTTTGAAGCCTAATATCAATTAAATGATGATTTTTTCAGATGGACCATCAGATCACTCATAAGAAGAGATGAGTTTAGCTAATGACATCTGAATGACATGTGAAAAATATGTATTTACTGAGTATTTCATGACTGAAAATTACCATTTTTGAATTGATGTCAACTGGAGCCAGAGTTTTTTGGGGGCCATCTGGAGTACAGTATTGCACTTTTTGCATTTCAACAGTTTGCTCATGTTTGAGACCCAGTTGCTTCATCCATTTCTATATACAGTCGATGGTTTAGTCACCGTTCTGTATCATTTTTTGGCTCAACTATGCAGACAGGATAAACACACAAACTTCACCTGTTGCAAAAGTTATTAAATAAATGGTTGTCTGAGGAGCTGCAGGGAGGCATGCCACCCAGCGTTATTATCATAATCAGTTAATCTGTCACTTATGGTACTGTGAATGATTGCTGTTAATCATTTGTAACCCTCTTGATATGAAGTTAGACAGAATTAATTTTCATCTATTTGGTTCAGGTAAGAGCCTCACAGTCCTCAGCAGTTAAAGCCAAGAGCACTTTCCCTCATGCAGCATTTGGCCAGAGGCCCTGAAGAATCTAGGCTAATATTTATGGGGATATGAAAGCACCACGACTACTGCAGCCAAAATGTACCCTCTTCTCCCATCAAACAGATTAAACCTGGTGATGGACGAGAGCCGAGAGTGAGCGCAGACACTTGTCCTGCCAAATGGCACACTTCAACGTTTATGACCTCCAACATTATCACCACAAATATGAGGTCTATCATTCATCACATCACATTTTGACTTTCTCTCACACACTTTTCTTAGCAGTGCCTTTATATGCACTTTCCGATCCAGATGACCGCTCTGCTGATGCTATATTTTATCAGCTAAAGATAGTTTCGGCCACTCGGGGTCATGATCCAGATATTCACTAAACATGAGAGGAGTTTTAATAGGAGTATTAATATCCACCATTGGTCGTAAATGAGAAAAAAACAATCTACTTCAGCGAGTAGGACAATTCTGTTACACATATGAAAAGACAACAATTAAAAATACACAAATAGGATAAAAGCTGTTGGTGTTTTACCTTGGTAGTGCTGGATCAGTGCCTGTTGGACGGCTGAGTTTACCAAACCCTCTGGCAGATCTCTGAGGTACTGTTTGAGCAAGCTGGCCACAGTACACGAGTCCGATTCAGAGAAAAGGTCCACATCCTCACCAGTCTCCAGCCGCTGTTTCAGGGTCTCCATAGCACGGACATTTCCATTCACCCTGAACAGACCCTCCTGATGCAGAGCTGAAGGAAAGACACAGCAACACAGTACAGTTAACCACTGTCAGACTCGGAGCTGTGCTGTCACCTGTTAATTAAGACTGTAGTTGGTTGGGCCCTTTGGTGTGGATTCATCAATGTGTTTTAGATGGAGATTACAAAATAATTTCATTGTTAAATCTAAATTTGTCTAAAGTTTTTAGTCTTTGCAGCCGATTAAGTTCATCCTAAGAACAATGCAGAGTATCTCACCATCCTTTAAAAACAACTAACAAGCAAAGCTCCATATGTTTCATGTGTTACATGGTTGGATTTACTATTGGCCCATGAAAAGGTATATTTTTGGTGATCTTTGGTGACCTTTCCTCAAGCAAAACCATCAGGCCAAAATTTGTATAGAAAAAATCTAAAAGTCTTGCAGAATTGCAGAGTCGTTGGACGTTGATTGAAGTACAAACACATTTTAGTAAAAGTTCTTGTGGTGTCACAGAAAACAGTTTGAAGATTGTTTTCAGAGAAATTTGTTGTTTCATCAAATATGTTGTTAATTTGTCAAGTAAGAATCGTCAGAGTGGTCAGAGCTCAGGATCCCTGCTGACGTTTTTTAAATATCATTTTAACACTACACTAAAGCACTGTTATTTTACTGGGGACCAGTGTTTTTAGTAATCTTTCCCCACATTGTACTAACTTGTTGTTGACTATCACTATGCAGACTATGGTGGCTTGGGGTTACAAATGTTTGCATGTTTGCATCGCAGTGATAATGCAATGATGCAGTGACAATTTTCGACCAATCACAGTTTAGTACCTGCTTACTGGAGCCAATTAAATTTTGTACGGTATGTGGTCGGGCCTTGTGCACTGTCCCCTCACAGCAACAAGGTTCTGGGTTCGAATCTCGGCTCTGGCCTTTCTTTCAATGTGCATGTGTGGGTTTTCTCCAGGACCTGGAGAAAACCCACACCGTAGTGTGCGAGTGTGACTGCTGGGACAGGCTCCAGACCCCATGACCCACAATGGAGTTTATTGTTTTTTAAATTATTTTTACTTTTTTCTATGTTTTATATCGTTAATGTAAATCTACCTGTACCTATTTGTCTAAAGATGTTTTTCTAATTACGACAGAATACAAACTTCTTTCAAATAAGTTATTTGGATTTGGTTACTTTCTGGTCCCCATAAAAACAACAGACTTTATGGAGAGTAGTGACCTGTATCAAAGTTTTTATGCACTAATTAAATATAATATGCTGCATTGATAACTTTAAGAGACCTTTAGTTTCGATAGCTATGAGTTTCATTTCCTTGTATGGACATCTAGTGGTCAAACAGAAAAACTACAGACAATAGTAAAGTAGGGCAATTGAGTACAAAGTGTGTTACCCAGTTTTAGCTCTTTAATTAGAAATCCTTACTTTTTATCTTGGCTGACTCCTCGTGTTTCTGTATCATTGTTTAAATGGTGATGGGATACTCAGCATTTTTTCTGCTCTACAATGGATGAATTTTAAAAACCTACAAGTCATTAAAAAGATAATTATTGTTGTGTGGTGATTAGGGCTGCCAAACAAATGATCGTTAATTAATCATTAATCATCAACTATTGATAAGATTATTTGACTGACTGTTTGAATTAAGAATGTTATGAAAAGCACAATGACAACTGATTGTTGCATCTCTACTACAATCGAACCCTCGAGTTCTACAGGTGGGGCTGTTGACCACTGAAGTTGGCCTACAACTTCCAGTCCTGTCTCACATCCGGCTGACCTCCTCTGCTGGCCTCTGACCTTAGAGATGGAGGTGAGTGGAGGACAAAGCGATAACTTTGTCCTCCACTAACCTCTGTCTCTCAAAGGCAGAAGATGGATGAGATCGGACTGGAAGTCGTCATTGTTTTCATCTTGAAGGAAAAAAGAAAATTATTTTTCCTTCAACGTAAAAACAAAACTCAGAGTAACAACTTCGCCCCATTTTGATGCTCCATGACTCTCAAACCACAGAAGAATCTGCTGAAGAAGTTGTCAGGTGATACTTCCTAACAAGCCACTGGTCAACTGCTGAGTCCTCCCTCCAACAGCCTCTCTGCACAATCCCAATTTTTGAGGAGATCTTAAAAATGGCCTCACAAGTCATGGTCAGGGGTGAACACTATATCACTAATTTCCACCCATAATTTTTCAAACAGAGGCTCAATCATTTTTTTAGGATCTGCAAAGCCACCAGATATTTTAGATTATGTTACAGACCCGAGACACAAGTTTCTTCATGAGCATCTGAACAGCCAACCTCTATGTTTCAAGGTCTCTTTGTGCTCTTCATCCTCTACAACTCTAATATCTGGTAATGCAGCTACCATTATCTGTATACAGTCTATTGAATGGACAATCCACTTGTCAGACAAAAGCAGCGAGCGCCTCCTAGTGGCATTCAGGAGAATAACAATTCAAATACGAACAAGAATCTGCTCTGTTACTTAATCACAAGATAAATTAATCAGATTATGAATAGCGTAATTATTAAATGGCTCTTATTATCAGCTTTTAAATTAAGCATGAGTTGTTTAAATGATGGACAAATTTATAATACAGACAAAAATTTGGATATTTCATTCAAAAATATATGTTTTAACTGACTGCTGCTGATATTAGCTGTACTGATACAAAAAAGGAAATCTGACCCGTCATATTGTTTACATACTGCAGAACACAGAAATATGAAGGAGGGGAGATGAATCACTCCATTGAAAAAACACGTCTGGTGACAATAGTGGACAGTTACTACTTTTATAATCGTTTTTTTGTCTACAATGTTGAATAATTGTTGCACCCCGAGTAGTGGTGTGATGTAGCTCAGTGAAAAATGAAGGATGATGCATTAGCTCTTAATAATGCAAAATCACTCGTGTTCAAACCCAAGATGTTTCATATGAAACCAAGTGAATAGATACCGAGTACTGATTATAATGATTATGTTTCTAATTTTAGTCAATTTTACATTAAAAAAGTTTTTTTTTTTTTTTTTAAAAGCTGGATTTATATTTGTGACCTTATTTGTTTGAAATTATGACATCACTACATCTGATTTTATTACTTAACATAAAAACACCACAACATTGTACAAAATAAAGTTCGGGCTGGGCCACTGAATGTGTACAGAATGCGATCAAGCATTGCAACTCTGTTTTATTCTGGTCTAATATGGTTTTGCTCACCATGCTTGCGGAGATGCTCCACCATCATCCACACCACCAGAGGCACTCCATCCTCCAGCAGGCCCTGCTCTCGCAGCTCAAACAGAGATGCTCCGAACAGCTTGGTGTGCTTGGCAGCCACAGTTCTGGGTCTCAGGATGGGTATCTGGACCATCTTCTTCATGTCTTCTTTAACCTGCACTGCTGTCTTGTTGTGCTGCAGGAAGAGCAGAGAGCAGCATTCAGACGCTGACACTGAGGCATCAGGGGACACACCACTGAGAAATGTCTTCTGGAGAAAAGCTCACTCCACTCCACTCCACCCCACAGACTACAATGTGTGTAGTGCTGGAAATTGTGAGAGTGTGGAGTCCATGCATGTCCTCCTGCAGTGTCATGCTCTTAGAGGACAGTGTGTGCTGAGAGCTGGCAGGAAGAGAAAGGGGAGGGCAGGCAGCGCGTGTGTTGCTACGACAAATATCAGGTTACCATGCAACACCTTTGGTTAAAGGCATTGCCAAGTGACATACACACCTGCTCAAATAGACATCCGGACTACCACATGTCTGCTGAACTTTCATGAATATTAAGGAGACCAGATCAAAGAAGACTAATGAAAGCTGAAATGATCACCAGTCCAAATGTCTACATTTGGCCATAAAACTGGAAAATAAATAGATTTTACTGAAATCTTCCTGTGTACCTTTCAGGAGTCTGTGAATCGAATGTATGAGTTGAAAGTGAGAAAGAGTTGGCGCTTTCAACAAAACAATCATCTAACCTAGTGAAACATGTGAATGGACTGCAATTACTAATGGTGTGGGACATGAAAATGTATTTACATGGTTGTGTTGTGAGGACAGAATTTTCTTTTTAGGACAGTGGAGATGGACTGTATGTAGAATGGATGAAGCTAACGTGACATCACCCATTGATTTGTGGACTCGCGTTTTGAAGCCATTAGATTGGCATTGGTTGCTTGGAGCCACCAACAGGATGACCATATTTGGATATGAAAGGAGAAGTGAGGAGGTGACCCTTGACCCCGAGGAGGACACTATCCAGTGTGCATGAGACTCAAGTTTAGGTTCCATCTCATTGGAGACTAGATCTGTCACTCAAACTAACCACGCCCATTAACCTCCCTCTTTTTGAAGACTAGTATAATGACTTGTGGGGAAATGTATTCATTGAGTATTTCATGATTGAAAATGACAATTGAGTTTTTTTGGAGCCAGCATCTAGTGCCCATTAAGGTTAGGTTTAGAATAAGGTTTGGTGTTATGTTAGGCATCATAGTTAGAATAATGATAAAGAATAAGAATTCATGTGGAAGAGTAAAAACCTGCAAATCATTATGATAGTTAAAGTGCAAGTAACTCAAATAGTATTTAAAGTACTTAAGAGTCAATGTACTCACATCCTGACCCAGTGTAAAGCAGAGCGTAAGTATAATGTATTAATTTACCAGCTGTTCGACCTGATAACCTATCAAGACAAACAGTGCCCTGATCTCTCTATCTCTTTATAAAAGGTAGCCAGACGGCACAGCACACTCTCTTGCTGTCTGTTTCTGAGAGTAAACACTGAACACACTCACACACACCACTACAATAGTCATGTCTTTCTGTTATTAAGTCAGTACCAGGAACAAGATAGTTAGGACCAACAAACCAGAGGCATGTTTTGGGCTCTGGCGGCAGAGGAAAAGACTTCCTGCTTCTTCCAGGCTTCACAGAACGAGGGTGAGTTTTATTGTTGTAACCATAGCTACGACTACACCACATGACATGTTGTCATTCCAGAGTGGACCACTTCAAACTGACCCACACAGCGCAATGAGAGACCTCAGCTATAATTTGGGCACAGTGAGGTCCACAGTGGAACAGTGGGTGTACTACTGAATTCATCCCTGTGGTGGATGAGTAGTTTGGATGGAGGAGGTACAGTGAGGTCACTTGATTAAACCCTATCTCACAGATGGTGCTAAGATTGTTAAGGGGCAAAATCTTTACCATGGCAGATGCTCCGGCAGTGTTAACACAACTTGCATTGACAGTCAAATGAGGATCGGAGAAGCCTCCACACGCAGGGTGATATGTGCTGATGATGCTTTATCAGACTATCCAGTAAGGGCATAAACATAATAATGCAACTGCACCTTTCTGGTGAAGGTGAAATGATAATGCAGTACACTTCTGCCTCCTTCATGCTTGAATGGCTGCTTGAGGCATGCTGGTATTTAATAGACTAAACTGGCACTGACATATTTTAATGGAATAGGGCTGCAAGAATATGTTAGAAGAGGTTTGGCTACAGCAGAGCTCACACACACACAGACAAACTTTCTTATGCAAACTCAGTTTTATTAAAATATTTATTTAAACTACATTTACTTTTAAATGACCAGTTTGTACAGGTTATAGTACCTCACATATACACACACCATTGTTGGTAATAATATTCACAGCACAGTTTATGTGGTAATGATAAAAGGACTACAGGTCAGTAGTACTACTACTGCTGCAGGTGTCAGAGAGTTAAGCTGGTCTGAGCTCGGTCTGACTGTGATAGGCCTTACTGAACAGATGTCCCCTAAATCTGTCTTCACACACACACGCACACACATGTAATAACCCCACACTGATTTTCTTAGACTGCACACACAACCTCAACCAAGACAGCAGACATCCAAGCACCACAAAGGACATTAGTAAAGTCCTTAACTCTCAATGCAATAAATACGTTTATAAGTATCTAAAAAACTGGTACAAAGATAGTGCAACAACTTTCATTCTGCAAGTATGTAAATTACAATTAAAAACATACAAGAAATTAAATGTTAAGAGGATAAATATGCAGACAGTATGAGTTCACACCACAGCTGAGTAGTAGTTTTGGATTCAGGCTGTAAGCAGGGCCTCTGGCAAACAAACACTGCTGCTTCTGTCACTGGTGTAAAAGCAACTGTAAGCTGAGTAAATGTATATAAATCCCACTCTTCACTCTGAATTCTCACCCCACCAAGGGCCTACAGTCGCTCTTTAGCTTTAGGGGATATCTGAACCAAAACACATACTGTTAGTACCCAATTGCCTCTATTGTTTACAGGATTGTCTTCTCTGATTCATCTACCCTCCCCCATCTTTAAAATATTTTCACACTACAACTTCTGACAGTGAAAGGCAAACCTATTGTCAACAGACTGAGTGAATGTCTATTTCCCCTCCCTTGAGTAATAGCTAAAACAAGTCCCTGGTGGGGACTCATTTCTTTAAAAAACAAGTTTTTTAAAAAGATGTGCCATCTACCCTTTCTCATGCACATGAAGGAGATAACAAGCCCAAGCATGTGCCCTCTTTTCCTGCCCTCCACCCTCGTCCTCCCCCCTTGTCTCAGCCTCTCTCCCTGTGTGGGTGGCCATTGAAGCAACTGGTAGCAAAAAGCACCACAGGCACCACAACAGCTGCTAAGCTCAAAGAGAGTACTGCCAGAGACAAGGAGTTGGGAAAAATATGTTTAAAAAAACAGGCGGGGAAAGTGGCGTAATGCTTAAAAAGACACTATTTCCATTAAGTAATATTTGTAAAAGTGACCTCATTGAGGGGTTGGATCATTGCTTGAGGGAAAAAATACAGCTGTGGGCAGAAAACATGAAGCTTAGAGGGAGTGTTTTTTTTTTTTTCTTGCACTGTTTAAGATGTCAGAGTAGGATCTGTGCTGACTGGTGAGGCAGCTCCTGTTAGTCCTGCTTTCAGAGAGGAGGAGAGAAAGAAGATTTGTCCTTGCATGACATTCTTCAAACACATTTCACATCACACACCAGCACAAAAGAGTGTGCAGCCAGACTCTGAGCAGCACAGTCCCGTTATGCATTCTTTAGCTCTTAATCACAGGTTGAAAGGGGAAGTCTTTGAAACCAACTCTGGCTTCGTAGCTTGTACTCACACAGATGGTCATAGCTCCTGCCCCCATTCTTCCACTGAAGAAACTCCTGCAGAGGCAAAGATGAAGGAAAAATTGCTGCTGTCTTCCCTTCTCCTCCTCCTCCTCCTCCTCCTCTTCCTCACTCTGTTCCAGGACACAATCTTGGACTTTTCCCAGAGGTGGGAAACTCTTTCACCTTAAAGTGCGCCATTCAAATACTCCAAAAACACAACACAGATAATCCAGGCAGGGAGAGAGAGTGACGAAGTGCTACCGGCACACTCTCTGCTGTCCAACCCATGAACACAGATCAGTACTTGTCTCTTTCTCTTCCTCCCTCTTTATTGCCCTCTCTCCTCTTAGGCTGAAATCTGAGCCGAGCTCTCCTATTGGCTCACTGGTCTGGTCATGTGATCAAGGGGGTAAAACCCCAAACTTTAAATGTGTCCTGAAGCGTTCATCTGCCTACACATGAGGGTAGAGCAGAGGAAGAGAGCAGAGGACTGGAGGTTGGTCTGAAGAGGAAAATATTCATGTTTGAAAACAACTCACAGAAAAATAAAAAGACAGAATGGATTCATCCACTAGAAAGGGGTTTTTATTTATAAAATACAATTTTCACAGCACAAAAATGTACTACTATTGATCTCTTAATTTTAGAATAATGAATAGAAACTGATGATTTTCTTGACAAAAAGAAAAATCATCCAAAATGAATTAATTAATGAACATAATTCTAACTTGCAGCCTGACCTTGTTTACAATAATCCTATATTACAATCATAATAATCATCATTCAAACATTTAAATCATAGAAACTACAACTGAGGTTTAATAAAAAGTCATCTGTGAGGTTTAGAGTCTGTATTTACTTCAGATATTTGGCACAATGTTTCCTTTGTATACTGTAAAAATAGGCAATAATAAATACTATGTCCTCTTTTTCTTTCACATTTTCTTTGCTGGTAAGCCAGGGAAGATTTTTACAGAGAATACAGTTTTATTAGATAAATACATAATGGTGTAAAGGTACAATGATGCAGCCCAGAAACATAACGGAAACTAGCTGTAAACCCCTGTCAAAATCTGTATGTCTGACTAGTTTTAGATCGCTTTGCCACTTTCATAAATAAACTTCTTGATGTTGTCGTCGATCCAGTCATTAAAGGCAGAGACACGGGTGAACACTGAGGGTTTCTTGTCTTTGATGCAGCCCATAGGTCCAAAGCTGACGATGCCGTGCACCTCCCAGGTTGTGCTTGTTCCATCAGCTGTGCAGGCAAAAGGACCTCCAGAGTCACCCTACAGGACGGCAGGACACGGAAATCAGATTTACTCACTAACATTTCATTCTGGCTGCGACTAGAAACTTTCTCTGGGCCCTAGAATTTGGTTTATTAAAAAGCTGATAGAGTATTCCTGAGGCAAAATTTGAAACAACCGTCCCATGCCTCTACTTGCATGGTTGCTCATTAGGGCAAACAAATATTCTTCTGTCCTGTTGTCCAGTGATGCCTGCAAACTGAACAGCAGCCATTTGCAATCAAGGCTGAATGACCACAAACAAAAGATTTTGCAGGGAGTTACATAATAGGACAACCCGATCACGAGAGGCCACCACGTTCATGTAATGTCTGAAAACAGCTGAAATGAAAACGCTAACAACCAGATATCATCATCGTGTCTTAACAACTCCCAGTGTGTCTTTTTACACACTTGTTCTGAATGTGTCCTCTAACCTGGCAGGCTGACTTGAGCTCATCAGGGGACTCGTAGCCAGCGCAAATCATGGAGGGCCTGAGGGTGTCCCACCAATATGCCGGTTTACTGCAGGTCTGGAAGTCAACAATAGGAAGGGCTGCCTGGTTTAGCTTCTCGGACACTTTGGGAGGGAATTTACCTAAGATGGAAGTGAAAAGTAAAAGGTTTATGGGTTAGAAGGTGTAGATATTGATACTGAACATTTACACAAATAAATATGGAATCAATCCAAGAAAGTTGGACAACACACTTGGATAAAGTAACAGCAAAGTAACTGTAAAGTCTCAATAAGCCTAGGATTATCACAGCTGCTACAAATTAGGCTTATTTTATATTATATGATATTTACAAGTCTCTGTTTTTGTCAAGTGTATATGACACATGTATTAAAGTAACAATCTGCAAAAAATGAAGAGAAAAAAAATCCTAATTTTACATCCCAGTATCATTGAGAGTACACAAGCACAACTGCAGTTACCTAGGCATCCTAAAGGAAAATATAGTACAACTACAGTTCCCTGCAACGTTTGAGCGACTCTACCTTTCTCATCTCCCCAGCCGGTGACGAAGCACGGTTTCCCAGCAGGCATCACCACCCCAGATTTCGGCAGACAGATGGGGCTGATCTCCCTCGTCATATTGACAGGCTCAACCAAATGCACCAGAGCTATGTCGTTGGTGATATCAGTGTTATCCTGTTCATAGACGAACCCCTCGTGGCGAATGATGGCATCCACCTTATAGCATTCCTCTGCCGAGGGAACGTCCATGGAGGAGTTCATGTGGTGCTTTCCCAGACACATGCGCCAGAAAGAGGTTTTGTTCAGGGGGCTGTAGAGGAGGTGGAAGATACAAGTAAAGTTTTCCTAATAGATAATGTGCAGACTAAATGAAAAACAGGAGGTATTGCTAAGAGTTGCTTTTTTAAAATCTCCAATAACTGATTGTGTTGATCAGGTAAGGGCACCTGGAAGAAGTATATCACTGTCTTTTAGATTAATATAATTAACTCATTAAACATATTCCTATTCAAACATTTAGTATTTACACAGAAACATTATTCTTTTGCAAATAAAATACAATCAATATTCCTGGGTGCTGTTTTTGGTCTCAACCAATTTTTAGGAGGGTATCTAGCTCTTTAGCTCCCAAATCCTACTCTGTGTAACCAGCTAGTTTCTAATTATGTCTTCCTGTCTGCTTAGCATTGACCAGGTAGTGTACTTTAAGAGCTTAAGAGACTTTTTCTTGAAAAAAATCTGCCCGCTGCACTTGAACACAGTGCCATTAGAGTGGTGAAAATTAGATAAAACAACATAGGTGCAGCTAAACAATGGGCCGAAACTCATTCAAAAGAAAGATGAAAACCTTTGGAGAGGTACAGACTCAGGTGATAATTCAGGCTCATCACAGCAACAAACTCCAGCTGAAAAGTTATTTAAATGGGATGAAATGTGGGTGGTTTTATAGTTATATCTTACCTCATGAAACAGTGAGCAGCAGTCAGGATCCATTCCTGATGAATCAAGGAGCCTCCACAACCGTGCATGTAAGGAATGAAAGGTAATGGTGTTGCCTGGGGAGGGCCAGAGATACATTTTTCCAAAAATAAAAGCTCTTATCTATTACTGATAATCAGACACACACAGAAACAGAGCTTCACAATACCTGCATGGAGACTTGCCAGGGCCAGGAGTGAGGGATTGCCTCTTGCCCATTAACAACCCTCGTGGTGGCTGTATTCGGTTTCACTGCAGGGTTTCCACAATTTTCTGGCCAGTCTGGAGAAGAGAAGGTGTAGGATTTATGCCAGTATGCAGACTGTATTTATACAAGTAAAGCAAATTCAATTAAAACTTCAAACACATAAATTATGTGAGATATTTTTATACTCTGATCTAAATACAGTTTATTGACAAGAGAAAAAATGTTTCATAGACTGAACACTGTTGCCCTCTTGTGGTGAAGCATTGTCTAAATAGATAGATAGATAGATAGATAGATAGATAGATAGATAGATAGATAGATAGATAGATAGATAGATAGGGGGGAAATAAAACTAGGAAGCTCCACAGGAGATCACAGTTTGTAACACAGATGTTTAGAGGCTGCAGTGACTCGACACACACTTACTGATGGTGATGTTGTCCCACGGATTAGACGGTGGTGGAGGCAAAGTCGGGACAACACTGGCATCTGTGGTCCAGTAACCACGGAAACCCTTCTGATGATTGGCTCCACTGCTAAGGAAGCGGATGACGACTGTGTTTCCAGGGATGTTTATGGTGGGTGGAGGGGCAAAGCCACAGAATCGACCTGAGGAACAAACAAAGTTCTCATTGGTGTTAATAAAGTTGCAACAGGATTTATAGAAAATACAAAGCGAACATAAGAGAATTTACTAAACAGTGACCCACCAAGTGACACCATGCTTTCTCCATTGAAGATCTCCACATAGTCCACACAGTTTCCTAATATGTTTACAGCTTGCAGTTCAAAGTGAGTGAAGGTTACATGGATGTTTTTTGATGAAGGAATGTTGACACGCCATGTGCACACACTCTGGGCTGGGTAGTCATTCGGCCAGTTTGGAGACATGATTTCACCCTGATTAGTGCTGAAACTTCCTCCACAAGGAGCTGCAAGGGAACATGAGGAGATGGATGGAGGTGGAGATGGATGGAGGAAAAGGAGAAGTTATAAAGAAACACAGACATAGAGACAGTTTGTCTGGAGGCTATCTCTGAGTATCTCTGGCTATCAAGAGGGTTTTTTGCTTGTCTTACCCTCCGTAGGTTCCACTGCCTTCCAGGTGATCATGAAGCCTGTGTCCACCACCTTGTCATTGGATGCAAAGCTGATTTGAAGAGTATTTCCATCACTCACCAGATCTCTGGGGGCGACATGGCTGCAGAAGGTGCCTGAGGTAAACATAGAGCTGTGTTAATCATGTTTTTGTGCATATGATCCTATAAATCTATGAACATCTGCATATGATTTCTTTCTGTCTTATTTATATATTGTACACTTGACATAAAAATAATGCATTTTAATTATTGTTATATTCCATTACACACAAGGACATCTTACAAACACACAGTAAAAATCAAACCAACAAAAGAGCAATATGTAATAATAAGTTAGCATATTAAATATTCATCAGTGTAAAACTTAATTTGATGGCAGCCAGCAGAGTCTGGGTGAGATGGAATAAGCCTGTTTAAATAATCTGCATTTTGAGATGTGATCTGAAGATAGGGAGAGAGTAAATGTTAGGGATCTCCTGTGGGAGCGAGATCCAGAGGCGACATGTATGGATACATAAGTGACATTTAATGCTGAGGCATTGGAGATTACAAGTGGTGCAGCTGTGAGCTCACGGCTACAGCTGTCACTCAGTTTTATGTCTCACTTTAATGCACAGTAAAAAAAAAAAAAAAAATGCTGCTCACTCATAATATGTTTAAACCTTTTGAGTATGTTTTAGGCAATCACTCAAGCTCATATCTTTGATATATTTAAAGAATTAAAAGGATGACTGTGCTTTATGCAGTATGTATTTGGATTCTTTATGGTTAAATAAAAAGCATTCTGGATGTGCGTTTAAAAACTGAGGCTCCTGGAGCGCCCATATAATCACAATGTCCCTGGTTCAATACCAACCACTGACCTGTGTTGCATGTCTTACCCTCTTCTCCCTCATCCTGTGCTCTCTGTCCTTCTCCAGTGTCGGCTATCTAATAAAAGCTGAAAGGCCAAAAAAATAAACCTAAAATAATGGTGTTTGACCATAAGTTTTTATAATGTTTTGCTTTTTGTGGGTTATCTTCCCTAAAATATTTATACTTTTACCCTAGTTTTATTTTTCAAGTTTGTTCTTTTGGCTTCTATGTGGGCATGTTTTTGTTTTGACAGTCAGGCAACTTTGGGATTTAATTCTGAGGAAGGATGTCAAAAATGTCAAAGAAGAAGAAGCTGTAATAATGTGTCACTTCACTGTGACATGTTGTCACACATAATAACAAGCTGTAGTGACTTTGCTGAAGTGTCGGAGCTGAAGGGTGCCGAGGGTGCAGCATCATAAGTGAGTCAGATCAAAGAATGCAAATTTATAATCAGGAAAAGAAAGCAGGAATCCACATACCTAGGCTCCCTGTTCTGTCTTTGATGCTGACTTTGTCATTTAAGCACATCTGACTCTCCTCCAGGGAGAAACTGTTGAAATGGAGGTGGACCAATTTGCCATCAGGCACCCGGATGTTCCAGTGGCAGCGAGCTTTGTTGTTGTAGCTGCCAGGGTAACCCATAGAGGACACTGTGCCGCCTTCGCCAGTCAAGTCCTTCGGCCCTCCACAGCCAGATGCTACACAGGGAGGACAGAGGGTCAACAACCAGCAACACACTTACACTGTCACATATAAAGTTTGTGAGTGCCATTTTGAACCGTGTGATTCGTACTGTGCTCATTGTAGATGTCCCTGCGGATGACATTCGAGATCCAGGAGAGATAGGCAGATGAGCGAGTGAAAACGGAGGGCTTCTTATTCATAATGCACCCAATAGGGCCAAAACTGGTTATGCCATGAACCTCCCAAGGAGAATCAGCGGCGTCCTGGCAAACCAGCGGACCACCTGAATCTCCCTGTCACAAATGGACATTAAAACACAGATGCATGAAACCTCTTCTCATTAATAGCCAGAACTATGCAGCTCTTGTAGATTTTCTTGTACCTGGCAGACAGACTTGAGCTCGTCAGGCAGCGTGTAACCACAGCAGATCATGGAGGGTTTGACCTGGAACCACCAGTAATCCATCCTCTTGCAGGTATCATATGGTACAACAGGTAGGGCGACCTGGTTCAGGGCTTCTGCCACTTTAGCGTTCATTGAGTCACCTAAACACACACATAAAACCACAGAGGGTGTTACAAAAACCTTCAGTCTGACTCACAAGCACAAACACAGGAGGTATTTGCACATTACATCCAGCAGATGGCATGCTAACTGTGCAGCCATGATTTCAGGACAGCACAAAACATCTGAGGAGGTGTTTATTTATTTTTACTGTGAACAAAATGTAAATTTAAAGTAGCTTCAAAAGGTCAAGTTATTGGTATAAACATGTAAAATAAAATGGATTCTGAAGCAGAAACAGCACCGGTCTCATCTCCCCAGCCGGTGGCGTAGCACTTCTTCCCCCCAGGTAGGACCTCCTCCTCAGAGGGAAGGCAGGCGTATGATATCTGCTCAGAGGGAGTCACCTCCCCGTCCAGCCTGACCAGGGCAATGTCAAACTCCACCGTGGGCACTGTGGGATACTTGAAGCCCTCGTGGCGATAGATACCAGAGACATTGAAGCACTGCTCGCTCGGCTCTGCGTAGGTCAGATTGTGTTTGCCAAGGCACATGCGCCAACGCTGCAGCTCATCAGCATATCTGTGTAGGAAATGAGTCAATGATAACACTTCACAGTGTACAGTAAACATGGAGTATTCATGTAACTGTATTGGAGTTGTGTCTGTTTGCACTGTGGGGACTGTAGTTTTACTAAAACATCTATCACACAGTGCAGTAGCATCTCCCTCTCTCCAAAGTCCACTGTAGACCATTAGCTGAGTCGTTGAGGCATCTCTAACAAGGCATCAGTTATACTCTATAATAAGGCTGAAGTAAAAGCTCAGACACCAATAACTGCCTTTCTGAGATTACACAAATAGGCTTCTAGGAAGATAAAGAAAACTTTATAGAAGAAAGTGACGTCAAGATCCTGAATTACATTTCTTCTTCTGTTTAAGAACGATTTACTTTAGCAGCCTTCTTTGGAGCATTTCTAAAATTCATTTTGCATGCACGGATTGATGAGGAAACATTGTCGTTACCTAATGAAGCAGTGGGCTGCTGTAAGTACCCAGTTCTTATGAATGAGAGTACCACCACAAGTGTGGAAGAATGTGGGTTCAGGCTGACTGGATGGCCACACCTGAAGCAAACACACAACAATGAGCAGAGAAGATTTTTTTAAAAGCTTTTACCATACTGACTGATACATATGATAGAAACACAATCAGCTAATGTCAGTTTGCTCTCAAAGTTTAGATCAATACAGTCAGTGAATTAATATCACATGCAGAATCAACTCAGAGGCACTGAGCAGATTAATCTCTGATATCATCTTGTGATAAAATATTAAATTCTGATGTAATTACTTGAACCTGTGTCTACATTTACTAGTGAAGACTCTCACCTGCATGGACACTTGCCAGGGCCAGGAGTGTGGTGTGGCTCGCTCTCCGTTCACTATGCGTGTGGTGACGGCAGGAGGAATGGCTGGCTTCCCGCATGGATTGGGCCAGTCTAGAAAAGATTTGTTTGTGCATAAATAACACCAATATATACAGCACATATCTGCTGCTAACAGATAAGCCAATGTGTTGCAGGAAAGTGGCTTTCAATCACTGACTCTGCCATAGTGACTTATATATTTATATTTTTAAAATGTATTTCCACTCGTCCAGTTGCTGGCGACACTGATGTATGTGCCACTTGTACTAATCATTTGTCTGTATGATTCCGTAGTGTGCTGCTTCAGATTTAAGGCAGAACATCTTGATGTCTAAATATTAGTATACACTAGGGTTTACTTTTTTTTTTTGGTCATCCAAAGAGTTTACACCAAATAGTCCTGTCACGCATTTATCTTGCATTTCCTCTTGTCATCCTTCACTCTTTTTTTTCTGTCACCTGACACACAGAGCAAGCCTGCCAGAGCCAGATGGGAAAAAAACCTCATAGGCAGCAGAGTCCATCTATAAAACTCTATTTCAGCAATTGGCTCAGCCTGGGCCACCTGGGGCTCATCACCGGGTGAAGAATGGAAATCAGGTGACAACCAGCAAGGAAGGAAAGTGAAGCACTAGGTCACTTCACATTGTGTTCCCAGCACACCAAATCACCTTGCTTTACTAACCATCTGGGAGATGGGAGAGGGGTGTGAAGGAGGGATAAGAATGAAAAGAAACATGAATCAAATGAAAACAAGGAAGGAGGCGTCTGTGCAGTGGCTCCCAAAGAGCAGTTTAAAACAGGTGTCTGTTGGTCAGATTGATTGGTGGTTGGAAAATACAGCTCTGCTCACCTGAAGGCAGCGGCAGATAAAGTTGGAAAGATTTGTAAATCAAGATGACTGTAAAAATTACACAGTATACTGCACCCACGTGACATATTGTGATCTCTACAGCTACACCAATCATACAACAATTATTTTCAGTATTGATTAGTGTGTTGACTACTATTCATTTTAATAGTGTCTTAAAATCACCTTTTTGTGTCCTAAAAAGAGTTCAAACTGAAAGATACTCAGTTTATAGTGATAACTAAAAGGAGCAAGTCCATATATTTTAGAAGCTGGAACAAGCATTGTTTATTTTGCATTTTCACCTAATAATTGATGACTGGTTGTTTCAGCACTTGCAGCAATGTTTAACAACAGTGCTGAGGTGGTGTGTGTTAATTTGTTTATTGATTTTGCTATTTGCAGCTGACAACACAACATCTGAATTACAGTATTCACGCATTTTGAGGCTTTTGCTGGAAACGTGGTTATGTAAAGATACAGCTGAGATGGAACAACCATATCATTCACTTATTAAAGAAGCTGCTGGAAACAGTTTGAATGAGAGTAAAGACCCAAACAGGGTCAGGATTTATATGGGTTCATCACACAGTTTTGTTACAGTTTGTCAGTTGATCCACTGAAATGTTGATTAATGCAGCTTTAGGTTCCTAGATGTCAGTAAACAGTGATAGGCCGAAACTGATAACCTACCTATGGTGATGTTGTCCCAGGGGTTGGGTGGAGCAGGCGGCTCAGTGGGAGCAGGCAGACTGGAGTTTGTTGACCAGTACGCCCTGAAGCCTTTGGCCTCAGTAAACAAGTCTGAATGGAAACGAATCATCAGCTTGTTGCCTTTTGTCGTGATGCCTTGAGGCAGCTTTGTTCCACAAAATGGACCTAAAATAGATTGAAAGAATATTTGTTAGGAAGTGAAAGCATTAGTAAATAAAGTGATACACTAGTGCACTGATTGGCACTTTAACAATCTAGATGCATCTTTTAATTTTATTTAACTTGATTTCAATGGGATTAACCATCATGAATTTTACAACTAAATCTGGGATGAGCCAGGCACATAATGAACATAAAAAACCTGCTTACCATGCTTTTTAATCAGTGCATTAGTCAAACCATTGATGTCATAAACCACTATGTTGTCATAGCATTTGGACGTTAGGAAATCTTTGGCTTCAAGGTCAAAGTGGGTGAATGTCAGTGTGATTTTTTTCCCAAAAGGCGCTGCAATGTTCCACATGCACTCAGCATTGGCCTTGTAGTTCATAGGCCAGTTCTGGGACTTGATAACCCCAGTTTCCTCTCTGGAAGAAAAGCCACAACCCTGGATTTCTAAAAGAGGAGGAAGACATGAGAGAAAGTTTGTAAGTTGTACGAATGTAATCTGATGAATGTAGATGAGCTACAATATCTACCTGTAAAAAATAAACTCATCCTGACAAATATCCAAACGTGTCACATCAGTCAGATTAACTTTCGCTCCATTTTGTAATGACTTTTTTTGACTGCTGTTTGATATTATTTCTACTTTTAGTTTGTCTGAGAAAGAGTTTACATAGAAATACTATTCAAATAACATCAATACAATGTCATAAAAAGTAATATAATTTTAGATTTTGGTTTATCCAACTGTATTTAATAAATAAAAATCATTATCGTGTCATATTTTGTTTGAGGAAACAGCAGAAATTTTGCTTTAAATGTAGTATTTTGTACATTGTTTTATTACTAGTACTTCAGGAGAGTACTTCTTCAATCGGTGCACGCTGGGTCACAAGTCTTTTACTGGCCTGGTAATCATGATTTTAAAAAAAGATAAAGATTTTATCTGTCCCTTTATGCTTCACACTGTACTCTGCCCTGTGCTCGTGTAGAGCTCACACTGCTTATGCAACAGCTTTGCTGTTTTTTGTTTTTTTTCCAAATAAGTGCCAGAGGAGTGAGATGTTTTATGGTTGGTTGTAATGAGGTGCTGAACTGCTTTAGCAGCATGTGCCTCAGGTGTGAGTGTATGTGTTGTAGTTGTGTAACTGTATGTACCTGCAATGTCCTCAGGATACACAGCCTCCCACTTGGCAGAGAATCCTCGATCTGTGAGGCGACCGTCGGACTGGAAGGTGACAGATATTGTGTCACTTGCACTGACCACCACTGGGGGAAGGATGTAGCCACAGTGTGTACCTGAGGATGGGAAAGAGGAGGGAAAAGAAGGAGGTAAACAGAGAGGCAAGGATGGAGGAATGGATGGAGGGATTCAGGTGAACAGAAAAGAGGCAGTGGCAGGTACTGGAAGCACTGTAAGGTGTAATTACATGTGTGATTAGAGTTGAAGCTCTAATGAATGAGAGTGTGTCTGTGAGTGTGATTTCCTCAGCTACTAATGAACCAAAAAATCATGCCAAAAATAACAGATCTTAAAACGAGCTTATGGAAAGTAGAAAGTTCTCAGAGAGTGCAAACTGCTGCCAAGGTATAACCCAGCTGTACTGATGCTATAGTTTGAAAGCTGTTTGTTGACCTGTTGTGGGGAAATAACAACACTATGTTGTGTTGTGTTGTGTTGTGTTTGACCATTCTGACAGGAAGCTATCCCCAAAATGTCACCATTTGTTCCTTGGGTATTACTGCAGCTCTCTCTCTCTCTCTCTCTCTCTCTCTCTCTCTCTCTCAAAAAGCTTTTGTAATACTGCTAACAGTTGGACAGTTGTAGGGTCGGCAGTAATTAAAAATAGAATACAGTCAAGTCAAGCAAGTAAACCAATTTCTGGGATAGTTTTTATTTTTATTCATCATGATCAAACACATGATCATTGAATAAGACTTTATCTTATGCATTATTTTATGTCATTGCTTTGTACGTCACAGTTGTAATAGTTTCCTCTGTTTTTGATGTTTTATATAGTAATGATGCCTATATGATATTTAAATGTGCTGCTGTGCTTGGTGTGGGGGATATGATGTCTTCATGTTTGACTCTGTAGACACATTGTAACAGAAACTTCATACTTACGCAGAGACTCCATATGGTGCAAATGAGCTGATTAGATTATGGAGCACCTTAACGCATAAACTCACACATTAATGAGGTAGTTTTTAGACTGATGCCAGATATGTATTATGCATTAAAACACATCAGCATAAATGCTTTTGGACCAGCAAATAAAAACTGAAAGCATTAAAAAAAGTTGTGAAAAGTTGCAGACATACATGTTGATTCTCAGTAGTAGTCCCAGTGGAAAACAAACAAACAAAAAAAAGATATACTGTAGATAATGGTACGACCATTTAACTTCTTCCACTGTGCCAGCAAATGGAAATTACAGATTTTTTTTTTTAAAGCAGCAGTGGACGTAGAGTATAGTCAAGATATTTTATAGTATCAGTCAAATGTGGTGTTATCTCTCAACAACATTCTGCCTTCAAAGATGTTTAAAGCTGATGAATTTTCAAATTTCCTGGGTTTGGCTTTTCAAAACAAACCCTTGGAGCTTCCTTATTTCAGCTTTTCATTTCTTGCTGCATTCTGCACATGAACAACTATTAAAAGGGCACATCAGGAAATCTCTCATCACCTATCTGCGAATGTTTCAGGAGGGACATGCACCTTACTGCTTTAGTCCTTGAGAACTCAGCAATAGATAAAGCTGTATCAGCCTGACTGCAGCCAGTGAAGTGAATAATGAGAGGTAATTTATAGTTTGCTGGGCTTGTTGCAAAGAAGATCCTAATCAACAGTTTTACAGCAAGGGTGCAGCTATTGAGCTGTACTGTAGGTACAGAGCTGTCAAAGCAAGTGCACCAAACACGAGCCAAAGTCCTCACTGCCAAGGACAGGATGCAAAGTAGCTTCTTGTGCATGATTGCTATGTTTGTTTTAGTCCCTGAACACTGAAAATGTAAATGTAATAAGTTTGTAGTGTTCACTCCATAGTTCCTGCTGTTCAGGCTGATGTGATAGATTTGGGGTTTCAAGTGTTCAAAGCACACAAATAAGCAAAATGAACAAACTCCTTTCACAAGTCTGACTAAAACTGATGCAATGCTAAAAATAAACCTTAATTTTGCTTACCAAGAATGCTGTATTTATCTGAGATGACCAGTTTGTCCTCCTTGCACTGTCCAGTCTCTCCGGTGATGGCCATGTCAGTGATATGCAGTTTAACCAGTTGCCCTCTGGAGACAGATATCTTCCAGGAAGTATTTAAATGAGCAGGATATGCATTTGGGAAACCCAAGGAGTGGATCACTCCTTTGCGCCCTTGAATGATTATCGGACCACCACTTCCTGTAGTGAAGACAGTATTTGATCATATGAAATCCTCATTATGCAGATTGTTTTCAGAAGAAAGGAAACTGGTTCAAAAGCTGGGTTTCCTGTATGTCTGAGTGTCATTTGATGGTAGGGTTTATTGCCTTTCTTTTTGTATCAATTGATGAGGACCAGCTTGCTTTGATACAAAATTGACCCCTGAACAGATTCATTATGTAGTACCTTAATTGGCCACTGGAGAGAACCCCTCTGTCTGCCAACAGCTTTAATAAAGTGATGAATAGATAAAGCTCAAGGGGGATCTCCCCACTCCTACGCACAGAGCTACTTGCATTCATCCTTATTTGGTAGCTGTCACCTGACTCAAGCTGTGTGTGTGTGTGTATGGGAAAAGGCAAAGGGAGGACTAGCAGTTATGTAAGGTGTATCATCTCACACTCACTGGCCAGGAGCCATATGAGAATACAGATAATGATAGTAGAGTTTTTTATGAATGATAAAACTGCTCTGAGATCAGCTAGAAAAGTCAATGTTGTGATGGACTATTTCTGGGGAAAGCTGGTTCAGCAGCATTAATGTTCATTGCTAATGAAACAACCAGACATATCTCATATTATATATTTCGGTAAAAAAATCCAGAGAAGGAGATGTCATAGGATGGTTACAGCTGTTTTTTTGGTAAATTAAAAGGACATTGAATATGAAAGTATGTCACTGTTTAAAGAGAAAGCTCACCAGTTGTGGCAGGCAGAGTCGTAGTGGGTCGAGGTGTGGTTGTGGTTGTCGGTGTGGGTGTTGTGGTGGGAATAACTACAGGTGGAAGGCTGGATTTTGTGTAAGTTGCCTGGAAACCCTTTGAAGTCAAACTGTTGTCAGATTTGAAGCGAACAACCATCGTGTTGCTGCTGGACTCCACCGGCTTTGGCATCTTTCCTCCGCAGAATTTACCTGTGATGGATTAAATGTCTGTGAAAGACTGATAATCATTGACAGAGGCTTGTACAACCATGATTCCAAATTTCAGTTGTGACATGGGTAGATCACCCACGCTGCTTTAACAATGAAGCAGACAGATTTAAATTCATTAAGTTTAAAATAGACTCCAGAAGCTCTGTCCATTGTAGAGCTTCTCAAACTTTTAATTGAGCACATCTTTTATTCATGGACCCACAGAGTTGACATTGTTAATGTTGAACAAAGCCCACAGTCTTTTCTGAAGTTCTAACACATCTTTTTGCCTTTTAATCACACATCCAGCTTTGACATGAACTTACTGCTAAGTGAAAATATTGTGGTATGTATAATCAATCCCTGTTTTGCACATTGGCTGAAATGTATTAGAAATTTTCTTCTTTTTCTTTTCATCTTCCTCGATTTATATTGGCTGTGTTATCTCATGCTCACCTACAGACGAGGAGCCAGCTGTGTGACCATCATAAACCTGAACAAAGTCTCCACAGACCTGGGGGACCAGGTCAAAGGACGTGAATGTAAGTCGGACCTTCTCGCCTTCAGGCACTGTGATTCTCCACTGATCCAACAAACAAACAAACACAGTAAAGAAACACACATAACAGTCATTAATAAAATTAAAATATAGTGAGATTCCCGTTAAAGCTCAGCTGATCTTAAACATCATGAAGAGTGTAAACGACTGCAGCCGCTAGAGATTTATAACAAATGATTCTTTAAAATCAATCTAATGCAATCTTGTTAATGGAGTGAACAGCAATCTGCATCAGTCCTCGTGTTTTTCTACTTCTAGTCTCGTGGTTGCAACATGAGCTGCATTTTGACATGCTGTAACTCATAAATAATTCTATCCCTGACTCGGCTTCTGTTTGGACAGACGGTGATCCGTCAAGCTAAAACACGGCCAGATGAAATCATGATGACAGCCAAATAACACCATATGACTGCACATCCAAACCCAGCATGCAAACCCTCACATCAAAATTGACTCTGATTTAATTAGATGCATTAATCACTGATCAAGACCACAAACCCTGTCAACATGATAGTGTTGAAATCCAAAGCCGGTGGATTTACTTTGAGGTGAGAATCTGAAATCTTTAGGTTTAAGAACCGCATCGATAGCTCAGTGAAAACTCACATAACGTAAGGCATATGTTTCTCTAAACTAGTCATTTATTGGTGATTCTAACTCGACCATCTGAACGTCACAGCAGAAGTAAAGACTCATCAGATTGAGCAACGTTTTTCTAATCTTTTATTGGTAATCTATTGTTCAGTGATAAGCCACCCTCACCTTAAATCACAGTAGAAAACTTCAAAGCCTCCTGATATTCTGAATTAGAAGTTTTCACACATTATTTATATTATTATTCATAATTCCACTGCTAATTTCATCACCATTTAAATCCCCTAGATGAGCTACTTTTTGGGTTTTCGTGACAGTGGGTAAACGAGTGAAACCAAAGCTCTTGTTGATGGTTTTTATGCTAATATTGGATTTCTAATCAAAATTCATCAACCACTGTACTTTGTTGTTATGCTGCAGCACCTCTGTAACAATGTTTTCAGATTACTGTCACTGTGCAGATTAAATGAACATGAGAGAACAGTCTAATTAGTGAGTTTTAGAGATACTGCTAGAAGTGGTTTTTGTGTTTTCCTCTTGAAGCTTAGGGGTGTTTTTTAATATTATGATTGAACCATTTCACATACATGTATTCATGTGATCTTCTGCAACATCAAAATGACGCTGTAGCACACAGCTGCTTGTTAAACCAAATATATAACAGCCAAACATCTGCCAACAACTCAGGCATGTAGACATAGTGAAGAGGATCCAAACCAGGCACCAGAATGGGTGAAAGTACTCTGTTGGTACCAGACTGGCTGGTTTAAGGGTTTTCAACTGCTGACATGCTCTGATTTTCAGTTTTAGGGTTTACAGAGATGGATGCAAAAAAGAAAAAGAAAAAAAAATTATCTAGTGAGCAGTTCTCTGAGCAAAAACGCTGAGTTGAGCTGATAAGAAGGCAGCAGTAACTCAAATAACTCATTACAACTAAGATATGCAGAAGAGCATCTTAACTTCGAGCAGCAGCAGCAGGAGACCTCATACTGTGTCAGCTAAGAACAGAAAGCTGAGGCTATAGTGGACACAGCATCATCAAAACTGAACAGAAGATTATAAATAACATTGCTTAGTCTGATGAGTCTGGATTTCTGCAACAACATTCACATGGTAGAGTTATATATAACAATTTATATATGCATGGATTTACATATCCATCCTGGCTGCTGGTGGTGTATTGATGTGGGGGGACATTTTTTTGGCACATTTTGGTTCCCTTAGTGCCAACTAAGTATCATTTAAAAGGCACAAACTCTGAGAGTGTGGTTGCTGATCATGTTCATCCAGTACGGACAGGACATCTGGTAATGACTTCTTTCAGCAGGATAATGTGAGATATCACAAAGCTCATATTATCTTCAACTGGTTTCTTAAACATTAAACGCTGTTCTCAAATAGTTACCAGATGTCATGGGAGAAAGTGTTGCTGACAAATCTACAGCCTTACATGATGCTGTCACGTCAATATGGACTGAAAACCCAGAGGAATGTCTTCAGCACTTTGTTGATTTAACGCCATTCTAGTACTAGCAAGGTGCACCTAAAAAGTGGTTGGTGGCTTAAGTCTTTATTTCCCATGTTTCCTCACCTCATGTAAACACCTCAGTGAATGTTACCATGCAGCAGTCCCCTTTGAGCTGCTATTGAGCGTGCTTGCTCATGAGTGTGGCAGTACCTGGTACAGTGCTCCGTTTGGGTAGTTCTGCTGTGGGAAGCTGGGGGTCATCAGATTCCCCTGATCACCTTGGAGAAACCCGCCGGCTCCGGCTATTTCTGGAGCAGGAATGAAGGGCACTTCAGCTTCACAGACACCTCAAGGATACCCACAGTACACCCATCCATCTACCCACCCCATTTTCATTTTCCATCCTCTACCCTTCTCTTCCACCACAGCATCTATTTGTAGAGCACTCACTTTCTAGGCTAATCACATATTGTAAGACAAGAATCCACCATTATGTCAGAGTCAAGGTAGTTTCCTGACTGAAATGGATTTCCTCTCATAATCTTACCTGATGCTCTCTCTGGAGTCACAGCTTTGTAATGAGCCTTGAATCCTTGGTCTGTTTTTCTGTCATTGGTGTCGAAGTAGACCATTAGATGGTTTGTCAGTGACACCAGTGGCTTTGGTTTTTCGTAGCCACAGTATTTACCTAAAGATGACACACAAAACAATTATTCTCAGCTGTAAAATGACAAATAAGTGACAAAGTGGCACAAAACAACCACATAATCACATGAATTAACCACAAAGAGACACAAAATGTTTTGTCTCGGTCAGTCCAATCCCATGGGAGGGATCTGGAGTCTTTTACATGTCTATGTCCAGGTGATCATTGTCTTTTAGAGTTACAGATGCCTGCTATTTATTATTGTGGCTTTGTATCACAGTACTTAAAGTTGCTTATTTGACATTCATTTATCACAGTAAATAAATATTGACTATACTATGACTAAGATATGATGTATTCTAGCCAAGAAAAGGATGTAAATCTGTGCTGTTTACTCACAATTATACTTATTTTATTTTTTCCAAACCTGACCCTGGTTATTTGTATCTAAATACTGTAACTAGCAGAAAATGGAGGGCACATGATGACAATCAGTCCCAACACACACACAAACACACACACACACACACACACACACACACACAATTCTTGTGAGGTAACACTCCACAGCCTGGCTGGAGAAAGAGTATTGGAGTTTATGTTGCTACTACTAAGTAGAGCAGTGTGCAGTGGACCAGCAGGACTGGGTGGCTCACTGGCTGAGTGTGCCCATGAATGAGTGAATCTCCTTGGCCTTGGAAGAGCAGATATCTGTTTCTCTGAAAAAGGATTTCCTCTTCCCTTTTTGTTGGATTTATGTGAGATATTTACCAATGACTCCCAGTGAATCTCGCAGTGTAACGAAGTCTGCTGAGCAGAGCTCGGTGTCCTCCAAAGCAAACTCTTCAAACCACAGATGGATCACCTGTAACAGAAACATGCTGAGGTGTTTCATCTTTCTTTTTAAAATCTGAGATGTCGATAAGAGAGATGAGCTGCTGACAGGTTTGGCAGGAGTGAGCGCTCAGCGTGAAATGTGGCAGTGTGTGCACATGTGTGTCTGTTTGTGCCTGTGTGTCTGTGTGTGGATGTAGAGAAACACAGGAACAGAGGGTAAAGCAGTCGCTGCGTTGGGGATGCAGGAAGGCAGCCATGCTGCCAGAGATAGAAAGATCAAGGATTTTGTTTTGTCCTGTGGGTCTGGAGAGGAGAGCTGAGGAGAATGAAGGAGACAAGGCAGCCATCTGTCCGCAACGCTGCCACTGCATTCATCCCAGCTGTCCTTTACTGCTTGGCTTCACATAACAGTAACTTGACAAACTCTACTCATTAGACACAAGGCAGGCACTCTGAAGACCCTGTCTGAAATAGAGACATGAGTGAATTGTTTTGATGTACACAATCCTGTAACCAGGAAATAACATGAAAGTGTTAAAGCTGGTTTTGAAGAGGAAAATTATTTTGAGACAATTTTAGCCCATGAGAAGGTGTTTCTTTGTTGCCTTTGAAATTATTTAAAAAGTCTTTTGATAAACTCTTTTGATTTTTCGGCTCTCCACCAAGAGCAACTGTGAATCAGCTTCCTCTAAATGTATGGACAACATAGAAACTCAAGCTTTGATAGGAGTGAAACTCTTTGCAGTGCAAGTTTCAGATAGATAGATAGATAGATAGATAGATAGATAGATTATTCTTGTCACCTTGTCAGGGTCCACAGTGATCTGCCAAGCGCAACTTTTGCCGTTGTCGTAGCTGTTGGGGTAATTCCAGCTGGTGAAGGTGCCTGACTCACCAGACATCTCCTGTGGACCTCCACACCCTGAACTGGGCCCTGGGAATGATCGGCAGAGGCTGTTACTGAGTCACAGGAACATAAATCTTGTTTTAAAAGCTGTTTGGCTTCTTGTTACCTGAAATCAGGATCAATGCTGAGCTGAAGCTAATAGGAATGATCTCATTTTGGAGATTTTTTTAAACGGAAGCATTAGACAAATTGATCTGATTTAACTTGATGGTGCTGATGCTACCAGTTCATCCTCAGGGAGTCATGCATGTGTTTGCTAACCTTCTGCAACACTACAGAAGAAAAGAGATAGTACTCACAATGAATTTTAAATAGATAAAATAAACCTGATGTTATTTGCAGTAAAAATTAAGAAGCCTTAGAAGCAGCATTGATTATGCAGTATGTCATCATTCACCGCAGCAGCAGGCTTTCCCTTGTGGCTGCAGCAGCCTCTGTGAGGGAGGCTGGAGCTCAGCTGTATTTAACAACACAACTAGGAATATATTTGTTTTTCAGGCTGAACATTCATGTAAACACAACTAAGATGGTCTCAATTTGGGGACAATGATTATATTGTTACATCTCAATTATTTGTTGCAGTGATAAACACCATGTGAGTGCATTTTTAAAGTCCTACAGTGACTCCTCACAGCCCGTTCTCTAAGAAATACTCTTGTGTGATAGTATTTTATTCAGGGGTGCAGCAGGCAGCTCTGATAAGCATTAATACTAAAAACTAATTGTTTCTGCTTATATTTATTTCACATTTTAATCCCTCTTGTGCAAACAAACACTTCTCTGGCTTCATTTCCAAAAAACAAACCAAGGCAGCAGAAATGTGTCTTCTCTCACAAAGCACCACAGCCTCTTCAATCTGAAGACATCTTTTTTCCTGCTGAAGGCCAGAATAAATAATGATTTTGCTAAATGAGAAATGAAATTGCAAAGAGTTGGAGGAGAAATAGATGAGGAGGGTCCCTGTCGGACAGCGCAGGAAACAGGCATTTAAAGAAATTGTAATCATGCTGTACTGTTTGTATGTGGTTGTGCTCAACAGAAAATCACTCTGCATCCAGTAACACATTTATTTATCGATAGTCGCACAGTTTGTTGAAATTTGTTGAATTTGAAACTATGCTAAACAACACTGCATAACAACAATTTATTATTAAATCGATCTTCTCTTATAATTTATAGTAATCAATAGTTTTGCATTCCTGTTCTAATAACTGCTGCTGAAAAAAATAAAATCAATCCCTGAAATTTTACAATAAAACTAAGAGTCTATAAAGATTATCAGCACTGTACTTTGAGCTTAATGCTGACATCAGCATGCTAATGTGCTCAGAATGATAATGCTGAAGGTTAATGATGACCATCACCTTACAACAGGTTGATATTTGATCACTTGCAGTAAACACAAAGTACAGTTGAGGCTGATGAGAAAGTCATTAATTCTACTGATATTTGGTCATGAACTAAAACACAGGACAACTTTAAATTGTGATAGTAGCACTAGGAAATTCTGGATCTATTCTACACAAATGTGTGCACAAAATATTTTGACTTTTTCTGAACCAAAGTGATGAATCAACAGTTGTCAGGTTCAGATATCTGGTTGGAACAGTATGTATTGATTTTATATTCTGTGTATTTCCATTCCACACTTAATTACAATCACACACACCTTTCACATCCTCACAATAAGCCCTTAAACTTACTCTGTTTCAATCACAGACAGGTATCTGAAATACTTTACACATTAATAAAGATAAAATTTTATTGAAGGCATCAACAAATTCTATATCATTCCCTAAATTTTCAACAGGTGTTCATCAAATAACTTATTTATTTGTCTACAGAAAACATGAAATTCATCATATATAAAGGATTTTATTTCATATAATTAATTTGAGTTTATCTGAGGAAAACTATGCACCTTAAAGTAAGCAAACAAACATAAATGATATAACACGTCAGCACAACATTGCAGCATATTTCAAAGAATAGTGTCTCACATATATGTTAAACACAACACATCTTCTGAGTATAAACACTCACCTTCTACAAGAGTAGAGGAGTCACCTTTGTCCACAAAGTAGACAACCACAAGGCCGATGCAGGCGCCGGTCATCGCCACAAAAAGAAATATCAGACATTTTTCCAGGGTGCTCAGACCCCTGGACCGACCACGACCCTTCTCCTCTTCCATTGTCCTCACTGTGGTGGACGTGTGCTGGACTGTGCTTCATCCAGCAATTCACCCTCTTATTACCAACACGAGCAGGACCATATCTGAACTTATCTGACTGAACAGATAAACCTTGAGCTCAGTCGAATGTGGAATTGCATGTGCATGTGAGTGAGATGTCATAAACCATATGGAAGTTAATGAGTGTTGTTGCTTAGAAATGGCAGATATAAAGTAGATGAAAGTAGATATAAAGTAGATGAAAGTAGATAAAAGTCACGCCTCTGACCTGTGGCACAGAAAAGCAGTTTTTTTTTTCCTCTGAATTATTTGACAAACTATAATAATTGACACAACCATTTACTCATTTAGCTGTTTAAGTGGATATAGACTTTCAATTTATTTATGTGATTGCTCATTTTGGCTTTAGGACTTTTACATGTAGTCTGTATTGTATATTTTTCTTGTTTTTGCTTTTACAGAAATATAAGATCTGAGGACCTGACAACTGGTGTGTCCTCTTGTCCTCAGTGCTGAAGAAATAAAGGCAGCAGTTTCATTTGGGCTCCTCACATTGACATTGTGATTTTTTTTCATCATTTTTTGTCATTACCTCACTTCTTGCTTGGAAATCAGTTTCTTTGTCTTTTCATTTAGTTGTCAAAACCAGATTTATTTAAGCATTCAATTCATTATCTTGTATAATTCATCTATAGCTTGTCATAAGTAACATTTAGTGTGGGATTTATTAATAGTCAGCAGAGATTAATCAGCAATAAACCTGAAGATTTGATGGCTGTATAGTTGGCACTCAGGACACTGGTTCTGTTTAGACTTAAAACAATGATACACATGTGATGCAACCTGCAGTTAAACACTTAACTCACTAACCTAATATAACAAGATGACGAGTACGAGCTATTCAGTCGTGGAACAACATACCACACAGTGTTTTGATTTTGTGATGGAGCTAAAGTTTGAACAATTCTTTATTTACCAACCACAGATTTGTTTACCAAAATGTGCAGTGAACCAATTGTCTAATCAATAGTCGCCTTATCAATCCACTAATTGCTGAGATATTTAAGATAAGAACTATTAACTCAGCCTCATCATGCTACAGGAAACATCAGAGGGTCCACAAAGTGATTACATGTATCCTTAGTGTTTGAATATCTGTTGGGAATTTCCATAGTAACCTACAGTACAGGCCAAAAGTTTGGACACACCTTCTCATTCAATGCGTTGTCTTTATTTTCATGACTATTTACATTGTAGAGTAAAGTAAAGTAATGATGGCCACTCGTTTTTCTTTAGTTAGTTGATTGGTTCTTGCCATAATATGAATTTTAACAGTTGTCCAATAGGGCTTAACCTGACGTCTGTGCAACACAACTGATGGTCCCAACCCCATTGATAAAGCAAGAAATTCCACTCATTAACCCTGATAAGTCACAGCTGTGAAGTGGAAACCATTTCAGGTGACGACCTCTTGAAACTCATGGAGAGAATGACAAGAGTTTGCAAAGTAGTAATCAGACCAAACGGTGGCTATTTCAAAGAAACTAGAATATAAAATGTGTCTTCATTCATAGTTTTGATGCCTTCAGTAAAAATCCACAATGTAAATAGTCATTAAAATAAAGAAAACACATTGAATGAGATGGTGAGTCCAAACTTTTGGCCTGTACAGTAATCCAATCAAATTTTGTAGCAGTCCAAATAGTAATGGATTTATCAGTTGAGCCAACAGTGAAACAGTAGAGTATGAAAACCACTTGAAGCTGTGAATCTATGTCTCAATGACATAGAGAGTAAAGAGACCTGAAGAGTTCATTTCTGTTCATCTTTGAGGAAAAAAGACTTTCTTTGCAGTGTTGTAGATAATGCAGAGTGGCACAGGTCACGCTGTAACAAAAGTATAGATGTTAGACTTAATAGGTTTCACGAGGAGGGTCTTTTTGGGCTGAATCTCCGAACAAAAGCCGATCGTCTCCTGGACTCGTTCTGGTTGTCTGTCCATCCGCCCCTTTAACGCTTCATTTGAAGGACTTTTTCCTCCATTTTTGCAAAAGGCAACAATATGACAAAAGCTGCTTATCTGTCCTAAGACAATAGAAAAGATCATTTTTTAGACAAATTGATGATGTTGCTGCAGTGACAGAAGTCTGCAGAAGACAATATCAATAAATATCGATACACCACATGTGTTTTTGTGCTTTTGTGTCGTTTCCTCTTTCTGTGCGTTTCACCTTTATCAGTATTTGTTTTGGATCTTCCTGCTCCACCAGGGGACCTATGATTTATGGGCACATCTGTCAGCCATAATAAAGCAGTCTATAATGAAGCCAGGGAAGGTGACCTTTATGTATAGGCATGTATGTGTGTGTATGAATTTTTTCACGTGCGTCTTTGCACGTGTATGTGTTGTTAGAAAGGTTACATGAGTGCATGTGCATTGTGAGATGAATGGTAAGCAATCAATAATGACCTCTAAAATGCTGGATACAGGTTTGTCTGTGTTGCACAAAAGAAAAAAACTAAATGAATGGGAGGAAAAAAGGACGTGTGCAGCCACAAAATAGTGAATGTTAGAGGAGACAAAATGGCTATACTGCAGAAACTGGAATTGTTTGATACTCATACAGGCCAACACTGCACCGCAAACAAATGTAGGCCACATATTCCACTGGGAACGGAGCGACCATCAGGAGGACGAGCTTCACTTCCAGCTATCTGGTTGATACAGTGTGTGGATAAATCAGGGAGAGGAGCATTAAATGACTGTTTTATGGGAAACATTCTGCAGAGACGAAGCCAGAAGAAGCTTTAATTACCTCACTGTTACTAGCTTAGGATGCTTAGATATGATATCATCATCAGAGGGAGAAATGAGTGTCCAGGACAGAGAGAAATGGAGAGTTGGAGTCGGAGGGGAAGGCACAGTGAGAAAGAAAAGCTCAGAGATGAGCACAGAAGATCAAAGACGACAGTGAAAAACAGAATAGAAGAAACATTCAAAGACAAACCAAATGAAACAGATATCTGTGACATTTTTTTCCTCCACAAATCTCCAGAGTAGTTTTGAAGCTCATGCTTTGTAGATTTAAATGGCAACACTGTGATCACCAGCCACCCCTAATTACCCAGTCTGCAATCTGAAAATATGATCTGTAAATATTATTAACACTCATCCTTCCCTTGATAAAAGTGTATCAAATGTGGCAAAAATGATCTGCGAGTGGATATTTTTTATCCTGATGACAATCTGGGTAATTGTAATGGCTTCTTTCCAAGCACTGCAGCGTCTGCAGGGCTTTCTATATGAGTGCCTATATGAACCGAAAACGATCGTGTGTTTATGAAGCTAACTGGGTCACTGCAAGCAGATCTCAAATCCCAATACCACTGCAACTTATCTGTAGGACTTCAATTATAGCTCAAAAATGATGCGGCTGCTGCTGCCCTCAATTTCTGCCAGAATCCAAGGATGCTGCTTGACACGGAGGTGCTTACACTTTGAAATGATTAAAAAAACCACACATCTGCGGTGGCATCCAAAGGGGACTAAGTCAGGGCAAGATAGTGTCTTATCTTTTCCACTGAAAAATACCTAAGGTGGCATTTTAAAGGCTTTAAACATTATGGTTTTTAGGCATAATTATCCAACTGTAGCAAAGCAGAGCAGCTCATAGGAACAAAAAGAGGACTGAAGGTTAATTACCCTCTTAATACACAGCTGATTGCAATAAATGTGCATATTTTCTTTGCATACCAAGAAGACATTTTAATGATTTTATTTTTTTTTTATAGATAACAAACTCCAGCAAATATTTCAAATTGTCCCACAGTTTCTCCTACAGTCTGTCAACTCAGCCATAGTGGTGGCACCATTAGTTTCAACATCTCAGTGTGAGTTAAGGGAGGCCCTTGGGCTGTAACAGGGGGCTCCCGCTTCCTCTCATGGACTATCAGTCTTTAATTTTAGCTGCTGCCACAGCCTGGGAGTTTCCTCGTTAAGTGGTAACACTTGAGAGATTATTATTTTTGCTCTCAAGCCGGGTATCGAGGACTCTGCTGTCACTGTCACATTTCAAACATGGCCATTTATTCAACAGTGATTTTAACACTAGGACACAGATTATTCATCTGACGTTGCACTTTATATACTATGGATATATTATGCAACTATTAGTTTCTCATTGCTCATAACTTGTTTATGCTTAACATAAACAAGATGGGCTATTGCCAGACTGCAGATTTATCTAGAAAACATAATCTACAGCTTTTATAAGTATATAACGTCAGTAGTTTATGGTTGAAAAATGTTTTTATTGTTTTATTTCATTTGGGCTTTAGAAGATGTGGCAGGTGACTTTTTATATATATTTTTATTGTCAGCATGTCAACACATCTAATTAAAACAAATGTAGCTTGTTTAAGTAAAGTCTTACACAGTCTGTTATAATTTATTTGAGAAAAACTTGCAAGCATTCACATCAGCTCAAGATGGCTGTATGTTTAAATGTTGAGAGTCATCATATTTGTTTTGTTGTTAGGTACTTTTTTTGATGATAATTGGTTTTGATGTCCATAATAAATATTAGAAACTTTTGCCACGCGCTGAAGGTCCCAGGTCAGATTTGGACCGATGACATCATGATATGTGCTTAGACCACTGGGTCAACAATACGCTCTATTACACTATTTTATATTTATATAGGAATATAGAGTGTATTCATTAAAATACCTAGGGAGGCTGTAGAGCAGCCAGTGAGGTGAAAATTGAAAGCAAACTAAATGCTGTCTCCTGTGGTAGCTGTAGCAGTGGGTGGTCTTCATGGACCATGCTCCTATGAAATCTCTCTCCATGTTCCCTGTCGTTGGAATAAATCTTCCCCTGTGCTAACCACCGCCTGTGGCCAAATCTAATCTTCACTTCCAAATGGGAACCAGTGACTACGGCCCAGTGAGTAGGGGGTTATTAAAAATTGAAACACAGCTAATTAAAGCTGGGGTGAAAGAATCTGAATTAAGGCTGGCCCACAGAAATGGACAGAGTCTGAGCTTAAAGTAGAAAATGACCTCGACAAGAAGAAGAGAAAGAGACATGTGCCAATCCACCTGAGGCTGAATTTTTAATGTGACTCTGTGGATTAGTGATGTCCGTTTGACACTTGTCATTCACCACTGTCACACAGGATTTGTCTTCAGTGGATTTTGTGTGGAAAATAAGGTCTTGGGGGTCACTGCTATCTCCAGAAACATTCACAGGCTCTTGTTCTTACACAAATCCGAGCAGGTGTAGGTTGGGACAGATATAAGTACGACTTAGTGGCTGTGTCCTCTGATCCCAGTGGATCAAAATAGGCATTAGGATTAGACGCTTCAATCTGCCTTGTTTTGTACAGGTTGTGACATTTCAGAGCACTACGGATATAGGGGACTTTTTTGTCCCCGCTATTACGTCCTGACATTAATGTGAAGTGACGTGCTTGTTAAGACAGTAACAGCAGTCGCCTGGAATCAGTGTTACATCCACTCAGGACTGTAAATTCCCACTGAAAGGAAGAGTTTCGGTGAATTGAAAGCCTTTAGAAATAAATGCTATTACATGAAATTCATATTATCACACTAGGGTGAAAAACACATAAAAAGGCAGAGCACTCACCCCTTCGAAATAAATTAGATTAGTAAGGAAAACAATGTTACACTGACATTCTCCTCAGTTGTACATGTGACTGTAACAAATAATCATTTTTATTAGTTTTATTGATTGTTTGCTATATACTACAGGGGATAAAAAAAAATGCCATTATAATATCCTAAAGCTTAAGGTGATGCCACAAGATGTCCAAAATTAATAAATGCTAATTTTAATAGAATTTACAAGAAAAAAGGCCAAGAAAAAAACAAAAAAAGAAAAAACATCATCATATTTGAGAAGCTGGAAAATTCTAGCCTTTGGTGTTTTTACTGTTATATGGAAAAAATAATCAGTTATCACAATATGGAGATTCCTTTTCTGATGATTAATCAATTATTTGTTTAGTCAATTAAACATGAAGAGGTTTACCACTGATGTGTGTCCTTAAACCAACTAAACAAGTAGAGAGGCCTCACATATAGAAACTAGAACCAGTTACAATTTAATGTTTTTGTTGTTGGAACATGTGTCAACCAGTTAATTATTATTAAATACATTGTTCCCAATTAATCCGCTTTCAACTGACTAAATCTTGCAGCTGTAGTCATGACTGTAACATGAACGCTGCTAGTGCTGCTAATCTTAATTACAATAAGTCCTACTGTAGCATGGTGAAAACAGCTGTGTGTCTACAAAACAAACATTTGCAACTCTCAGGCTTTTAAAATCAGCATCAGTTTTATCTTCTCGATGCATTAAGAAGCTACGACACCAGCAACATTACTGTCACACCTGAAACCCTTCAATATTTTTAATCATAGCTTCCATCCTACCTGCATATGTCTGTGTAAGTGTCCCTGCAGCTGTCCTTCCCTCTGCCTGCTTCAAAATGTTGAAATCAGATGTAATACTAATCTTGTCTCTAGCTGCTGTGTATGATTGAAGTCTCTATTGCTGGTGATACAATAAAATAATTTCCTCTGTTCAAAGGAGAAAGGCTAAAACAGTTTTTCTTTCAAATCTTTCCTACGACAAACCAAATCTTTTCTATAGACATTCAGCACAGTAAACCACTGTAATTTATACACAATATATTTTACACAGGCTCGGGCCTCAGTCGTCTTTACTGATGTTGAATAAGCAAAAATGCTTAAATAGCTCTGCACTCCATTCCCAGCATTCATTTTATCTAATAGTTTTTATTAATGGTAAATGCTACACTAAATTAGGTGAAAGAGCTTTTACGTATGCTGCACCTTCTGCTCGAAACCTCTTGATTTAAATTTGTAAATAGGCATCCTCTGTGGGAACAGGAACCACTCAGTGCTGTATAATCTGTGTGTCCTTTCTACTGCCTGGTGTAGTCTCATTAAGCTGCCGTTTGAAATGGGTCTGTGTCGTTTTAGCTCCTTTATTTCATCTTGAAATTTAGTGGGATGTTTGAAGGAATAATAAAACATGTTATTATTATTATTCCTGAGACATACTGTAGATGTTTGTGTCATTGGTTTAATGTTGTTGATTTGTATGCTTGTCATTGTTGCTGTTGAACTTTCATTAAATAAAAGGGTTCTGTAGTTTATTTTGAAAAACATTAAGTAGTAATAGCAGCACACAAAATGCCCCCCCCCCACACACACACACAAAATGTAAAATTTGTACTTTTGGTTATTGGTTTTATGTTGTGTATTTGTCATTGCTGCTATCTATCTTGACTGTTGAGGTTAAAAACAAAACACTAATATTAATGTTAAAATTTTAATGATTATAAAACTTTCTGTCAAAGTCTAACTTAATATTCAGGGGTGTTAATGAAAGGAAATTAGTTGGGAGCAGACCTTTGCCTCTTAACAAGTTTCCTGTCCTCATTAGGGATCATAAACTGTCTCATTAGGTTTGACACTGATTTATCCAACATGGCCTACGACCGAGTGTGTATTCACTCTCAGCTGCAGTCTGTCACTGCTCTACGTCTCCTGAGGACAGCCCTGATGTCGCCAGCTGCTCTTATGTCCCCTGACATGTGCACCTGGCTTTGACACACACACTAACACTCAGAAGTATTTATTTATCGTTACAATATTTGGCATTTTTGTCTTTTCATGGGCTTTCATTTCTGTTTATAGGCTTATGTAATCATCTTTCCACTTATAAATGTGCTTTTAAAAAAATTACACAGAAACTTTTCTTTAAAAATGATCAGATAAAGTTTTCTTGACCTGCTAAAAGTCAGAAATGAAGAATGTGTGAAACTCAACAGTTTTTTCTTATTTTAATAGAAAACCAAAGAAGAACAGATTAAACAGCGCATTTACGTATGCATACAGTCCCTTTTTTTTAAATCACTCACTAAAAATAAATGTGCATTAAAAGAAAATACAGCAATCTTATAAATATAGGGCCCCAAAACACCTCGAAAACATATACCAAATGCACCAAATGTAATGAGATGTTGGTTTAATATATTTGCACAAATATTCTGACAAGAAGTAATATATCTACCTGGTGATCAGCGCCTTTTACTCTGAAGGCCTGGACCTCATTTTCATGTCACATAACTGCCATTGTAACTAAGATACATGCGTTTTACTATTATTGCCTGTGTTATTTAAAAACTGTTAGACGTTTCCTCTCTTTTCATAATATCTATTTCTAGAAAATAAGTCTTGAATTGTTCATTTTAGGTTTCTATTTCCTACCTTGTTTGATCACAAACATCACACATATTTTGACTCTTTATGCTACAACATTCCAGTATACTTACTTACAGGGATCGCCGCCCCATTAATGTTTCACTTGGCATCTTGATGAGCAGAGGACAAACATTTTGACCTCTACGAAAAAGGAGGAGTCTGACATTGACTACCTCTGAGCCGTGCTACTCGAGGACGGAGGAGGGAGGGGGACGCACACAGCAGTTGGGCCGTCTGACATTTTGCAGCATTGACCTGAAAATGTTCTGCTGCCTCCTTTTGTTCTTTCTGCCAAGTCGCGGCGAATCAACAGAGATTGACTTTCGGAAGGAGGTCTGAACCATCAGTTTCCTCTCTTGCTCCTTGATTTTGCACTGCAAGTGGCTCTGAATGGCAAAACCGAGGGATTCTGGATCCACAGACGCCCCATAGACTTCCCAAGTCATCCCTTGTTCGTCCCAGACGACGTCATGGACGCTCTTTCCTTTCTGCTTCCCTGACTGGTCATCCTCTTGACCATTTCTCTCCGGTTCTATCTTCTGTTTGCCTGAATTTGTGTCCTTTGCCAGAGCTTTACCTCCACCTGCTTTAGCTTTTTCCTTTGAACTTTCACCTTTATTTTTCGTTAGATTTAAATTTGGGGTAGTTTTCGCTGCTGTCGTTGTTGTAGTTGTTGGCAGAGCTTGATTAGCCTTGGCTGTGGCAGCAGCCTGAGACAGCCCAGCATTGTTACTGTCAGCAGATCCAGACTTGGAAGCACCGGCTGCCTCTGGGGATTTCCCTGATTTGAGAGAAACAGCTTCAGCCGTGGCTGACTGAACTCCAGTTTTATTTTGGAGGTTACCTGTCCCGTCTTGCTTGTTGTGATTGCTGTGGTCAATGTTGATCTGATAAACTGGCTGGGTGTTGCACAGAGCTGATCCTGGTTCTTTAGGCTTGGCTCCTAGCTGGGCATTGTGCTGCTGGGACAAAGTGTCTGAGCGGAGAACCATACCAGCATTTTGGTTGGGGCACATTTCTGCCTCAACAGTGAGTCTCTCTGACATCAGATCAGCAGAGGAAGATAGAGAAGTTATATTCATCTGATGGAGACCCACACCGTCGTTTACCTGGTAGACTACAGCCAAGGTCTGTGCCTCCTCCCTGGGAACTGCACCACTGCTCAGCCTGCGAGTCACAGCAAAGGGCAGCAGACTTGGACTCGTGGCCACAGCCTTGCTGCACATGTTAGCTACAGCCTGAACCTCCATATCATGACACTGCTTGACTGGGGCCGGTGATGGTGATGAGGTCATAGTCGAAGCCTCCCGGTAGAGCTTGCAGTGTTGCTGCCCTTCATAGCCAGCTGTGTCAGTCTGGCTGGTTTCCTCAGCCACCTGGCTGTGCACTGACATGTTTTGTGCAGCCAGGGGCAGGGTGGAGGTGTCCTTCTGCAAAGACACTGACTGATGATTATCCAAGGAGACATGTGGTCTCTTTACTGGTGGAAAATCCTTTTCTGGTTGAATTGAACATGAATTCTCATTTGTAGACCTGGCCTCTGCTTCTTTACTCTTAGATGGAGGTTTGGTGGCGCTAGGTGGAGCTGAAGTCTCCATGTTTTGTTTAGGTTTCGGTGTTTCTTGTGAGGATTCAGAGCTTGATGAGCAGCGTTGTACATAATCAGATTCTTTAGATTTCTCCTGTAGAGCAGTATCCTTGTTGTCGGAAGCTGAAATACTCCCTTTATTGTCCTGTCGAGGTTCAGATGCTGTATTCCTTAATTCACTGGTGTTGTTAAGATTATTATCATTTGAAGCAGCATGTTTATCACTGTCCTCTCGTGCTGTGGCTTTAACTGCAGATGTCAGCTTTTCATGCTCCTCCGCGGGTGCACTCGGCCCTTTTATTCTGCAGTCATTGCTGTGCATGTCGACTTTTGACTCAACCGCAGACAAACTGGATACACAAATGTCCTTTTCATTAGTCACGGTTAACATTTTCAGGTTAGCATTAGAATCTCTCTGGTCATCGCCTGTCTCACCCACACCTTGGCCTGCTAGAGGCAGGTTTGGTACATGATGGTCTCCACACATCACATGTTCTGATTTTCTCTGGTTTCCATTGTCTGGCACTGGTTTGTCTGACATAGTCCCGCTAACCTCTTTTTCACCTCCTTTGGAAGCTGTGTTTTGGGTATGAGGGATGGCGTTAGTGGGAGCAGTGGTCAGAGATAGGTTATCCTGTTTGCCGGGGGATGTGGGGGCCGGTTTTGGACAAACCTGAGAGAGTTTAAGGTTGGGCTCTTTAGCCCAGTTGGCATTAGACTCCTTATTGCCCAGTGTGTCCACCCCAGCCAGCTGAGGCACCATCTGGACTGTCACTGTCCTTTTTGGGTTAGTTCCCATGCTGGATTCACTGTTACAGTCTTTAAATGAAGTCGTAATCCAAAGATGGAGACAGATGCACAATGTGCTATCAGTTGCTTTTTGCAATTTCCTGAAGGAGGAAAATAGAAATAGACTTAGTTTTAAATCACTAGTCTTAACTCATCAGAACATTTATTTTCTAATTTAGACAAATATAATCAGACCAGACTTGCATAATACGCTTGACCTACTGTACATGATTTTATGTAAAGTTATTCCACATATTGTTACATCATGACAAATATTGACATGTATTTGAATAATCATTGTTAGAATAAAAAGATAAGCATCATAACGCAAACAACCTATACTGGCTATTCAGGACTGCTTTGAAATGAAACAATTCAGTTTATAATAATAATAATAACAATAACACAACAATAGATGTATTTAATAAAAGATGAATAATTGTCTCTCTGTCTGTCTGCTGTTTTCCTTCACCCTGTGATAAAATAAAGCAGAAATAATTAACTTGATGTAGAATCTGGATGTTGTGATGAGTATCCACTACATTAGTCAAATGTATTTCAAACTGCTTGACCACACTGCATGTGAAACACAAAGAAAGAAGAAAACAATAACAACAACAAAAAAAAAGTGGAACTGGAGAAAATCCCTAAAGACGATGCAAAAAGGCTGCGTCAGACTAAACCAAAGCAAAGTTTATAATTCTCTAAGTAAGCAAAGTGCAGCCATAAGACTCTGACACATGTAGACTGAAAGTACTTACAGATAAAAGATATTTTTGATTAAAAACTGTGGAGGTTTTATATTGAGTGCTGTTTAATGTGACACCTCAATCGTTTCTTGTTCCCAAATCCCTAATATTGACATTAGCATGCAGCACATCACCCAGATCTAAATTGAACTGAAATTAATATTAGTAGTGTTACTACTTATGAAGGGATACCAAGAATGAATGAACTGATGAAACCTCCATGTTGCTTGCAGAGGGTGCATTCATCTATCCCTTGATTTATTGTTTAACCTAACATAATTATATCCTAATAAATCAGATATAAAATATATGCATACATGTATTTGAGACAAAACAGTATCACCTTCACCTTCTTTTTCAAAATGCAGATGAGCTTGAAGTCCAGCCTGAAAACATCCACAATCCCTCACTTAGAGTTAAACTACTGTTTGAAACAGACACAATAGGATTGAAAGCCAGCACAATGTCCTCCTATGCTCTTTTGTTCAGAGATCAAATTGGTGTAAAAACATCCCCACAGTCTCACAGATCTCTTCATCCAAGGTCTGATGAAAGACTCCATCTCTCTCTGTCTCCTGAACGTGTAAAAGCATCTGGCCAATTCTGCAAGTAATGTGGCAGCACTGAGCACACACCTGAAATATGTGATCCTGTGGAGTCACACAAATGAACCGCACTGGGATCAAAGCTTTAACCATAAAAAAAAAAAAAAAAAAAAAAAAAAACAGTCTTTAGGCTACACCTAAGGAGGAAAAGGCACCACTAATTGATCATTCAATGAGCTACAGTAAGATGGCTCAGTTGGCCTTTTTTCATTTCAGTGACATTATTGATGACAATCGATTCTGCATAATGTGCAGTTCATCTCAGAGAAACTGATGTATGTTAGACTCAGCTTCTTCTTTTGAGGCACTCTCTTTACTCACAACAGCATCCTCCACTTTGTTGTCCTTTTGGAGGCACAACAGCAAACGTACAGATTATACTATGCAGGTCATTATAATGTCCACTTCTTCAAAAACAAATAATTTTAAAAGGTGATAATCTAACTCCTGAAATCATGTATATTTTTTGAAGTGTGACTGGAATAACACAGAGTAGTAGGGCACTGGTCTGGGTCAGGGACAGGTGTAGCCCATTTGTGTGTGCTCTGCCTCCGTGCATCTGCCTGTCTGTTGTCAAAGCGCAAATATTTATGGAAAGCATATCCTGACTGTAATTAGATATTGAACAATTAAAACGCCTTCCTTGGTGTCTGGGCTTTTATTTTTTCTCTTTGCCTGCAGCAGTTTAGAAATAACAGAAAGTGTGCACGCAGAATGTGAATACATGCAAAACGGTAAACATATCATATCCTGCACTGAAGTGTGCACACGACCTATTCAGCCCAATTAAGATCTATGTCATGTACTGTAGCCTCTTATCTCCATCCATCACCACAGAAGCCACTGATATGTGTTGATTTGATTTGACCTTGCCGACGAGTTTAACACCTAACACGAAAGAAAAAGAGCACAGTCTAATTAAAAGACGAGCTTACCTTGAGACAGGATTGATGTCCCGTGCCGCGGGGTTGCAGTTTGCGCGTCAGTGAGGCTAAACCCTAGAAATGAATATGGAAAAAGCAACCCTGTGTCGGTGACACCAAGCCACGCCTTCCACCAGAATAAGGGTCTTAGAGGTATCGATCCTCAGGAAGAAAAAAAGAAAAAAGACTGAAGCGCCCTGACTGACTGGCCGTGCGCAATGAGTCACCGCTGTCCGGCCGATGGACGCTGCGCCCCTGAGGTCTTTATTACCTCTGGCTCATGCTTAGAAAAAAACGCAGCGTTCACAAAATGGACCGTGCATGATTTGTGCTATCCCGGACCGAACTGGTCCAGGCAGGGCAGGCAGCGTGGTGCAGCAGAGTTAACCAGATGAATGGATGAATGGTGGGGGGTGAGAGGATGGGGATGGAGGCAGCATTGTAACAGCCGCAGGCATTGGAGGGTCACACCAGCACTTGAAATTGATTACTTTTTAGATCCTGGCGCTAGACTGCCTCAAAAGGTAACCAATAATATTCAGAGAGGATGGAGGGGTTTATTTCTGCTGTGCGTATTTGTGTCATTCAGAAATGGATTTATGACTAGAGTCTGGCTGTTTTATGTATTAAGCTAAATCAGGTTATGTTTCTGAATAAGTGTGTCTACCTTTATATTACCAACAACATCTATATAAAAAAAATGCATTTCCTCTGAGCCTTCAGGAGGTCTGCTGAATACATTTCTTTTATAATTGGGACATATGAAGTAGGTGAGACTTGGTGTTATGAGACATTTTGGTGTCTTTAAGATGGAGAGGGGATTTCTGGTCCACTTAGACAATTATCAGGAAAAGAGCTGAAATTCAAATGCAGAGAAATATGTCTGCATCTATATGTTGAAATAAATGTGGTTTGAATAAAACTGTAATTACTCAGTGTTGTAAATGAGTTGCAGGCCAGTTGCAATATACACTCCCTGTTTTAGTAAAAAGCTGTTGCTTCTGATGCTGAAATAACAATCGCCAGGTTCACAGCTCAAACATACTGAGAAATCTGGAAGCAGATATGAGGCATAGAGGAGGCATTAAAGACAATTACAAAGATTTCAAACAATTACTTGCAACCATACAGTAAAAAATCATCAGCTCATTTTTTTATAATCAGTTAATTGTTTCAGTTAACATTTGCTGGTCACAGTTTCCCAAATATCAGGATTTCATTTTTTAAGGTGGTATTCACAATAGGGTCACATGTACTGAAGATAAATATCTGTGGGGTTTTGTTTTCCATTGGCAGTGACATGTGTACACAACACATACAACTGATAAATTCATTAAATAATTGGCAAATTAATACTAAATAAACTACTTTTTCCAGCTTGCCAGGGCATTAGGACCTGATGACCTCCACCTGAGAAAGGACAGCATTTGCTGACCAACATTTTGCTCACGCCTACAGACAGTCTGACTCTCATAAACAAAGTTGTTGTTGTTTTTTAAATCAGAAAACAAAAGAGATGACAAGCTGGTTTAGAAGCTTCCCATGTTGAGCATACAAGCAGTATAGTTGCAGTTGTAAAGAAAAAATAAATCATTTTGGTGAGAGTAATAGAGATATAGAGATAGAGACATGAGAACATTCAACAAAGAACATTCATATTTTGAGGTGAGGAGATTCATTTCCACATTACACTGGAAGAGTTGTTCATTAGGTCATAAATATTTTTATTACTGCTATCTAAGGATCCCTGCCTTGGTCTCTCCTTAGAAATCATGACCATATGGTGGTCCTCACAAACGGGGCCACCCCTTCACACATGGCCCTGTGTGTGAACATGCTTACAGAGAGATACAACAACACAGCACAATGTTCAGGTCTTTAATAAACAACAGTGATCACATTTGGATGGGATTCTGTCTAATGTCTATCGAGACTGATTCAACTAATTTAATATATTACTGTCTACTTCCAAGCTCATCATAGGCAATCCTCTCAGACTGTTATTATAATCTCAGAAGTTACCCCTGGGGTTTGGTTTTCAAATATAGCCTGGGTCTGAGACAGGAGTTCCTCTTGGATGGCAGTAATTGTATATGGGATAGAGCTCCTGCCTTTAAAAGCCCAGAGGGACTGATTAGGTGAGACGGTAGACCGCGACTTAATTACAGTCGAGTACACTATTGGTGCATATATAGTTGATATACCCGATTACTGCCTGAGAGCGGGGGACTTGTGTGCAGTCACTTTGAGAAAAGTAACACAGTTGTGGGTGGTATGTGTTTTAAACAGTGACTGGACATTATGACACAGAATGGTAAAAAGAAAGCTTGATTTTTAAATAAGGCAACAAAATATGAGTGGTTTATTAAAAAAAACAACAACTCCCCTTTGATATACTTTGATAGCAATTCATTTTGACACACAGTCATACTGTGAATCTGGCATCATCTTGTGGTTAATTTTGGAAAGGCGCGTACTTGGCTGGGCCCATTGCTTCTTTTATCTGTAGACAACAATTTTCAACTGCTGTAGTGGCAGTCTCAGTTTGCCTGTAATGCTTCACTCTTCAGTCAACCAGATCTGCTATTCAGCTACTGCTTAAATGCGCATTTTTGTAGAGCAGTCTGTGCAGTGCAGACCATTGCAGACCAGTGAAGCCTGCAGTAAACCTTTGCCCAATAGATGGCGTTGCTGCGGCGTTCAAAACATGAGTTGCTATGTTTATAGACATCATGTAAACTACAACTTTCACCCACGATTTTCAAAATGGGTCCACGATATTAATCAAATATCTCCTAGTGAAAACAACTGAAGGAACCTCCACATGTTGGATTAATGCAAGCATTCAACTTTAGAAGGTATGAGCCTAGGGGCGAATGCCTGGTATTGCCTGTCTGCGTGTCTGGACGGACCATGAACGCACCACGGAGCTGTTGTCAGGAGACACGTTGCTAACATTACCGCACGGCCTGAAAGTGGACTTAAGTTTGGACATTTCCTCCATTGTCTCTGTAACGTTTAGGGTAAGACAAGCCTCAGCTGTTTGTTTTTATAAGTAATAATAATACCATCCAACACACTGGTGCTTAGGACGTAAAATAATCCAGGTTAATGCAGCTAGCTAGTTACACGAATACAATGACAACCTGTTGTCTGACCCGGGTTAACTGTCATCCGTGAGTTTTTGAAGCCGACTACCTTAAGCTGGTTCATTCATATGAGGGGTAACGAGCGTGCAGTTTGGATACATGAACATGCCTCCCGTGGTAAAGGCCTCTGAAGTGGCTGAATATTTGTAAATACACAAAGTGACCACGCATGTATGAAGGTAGCATTAGCATCAGGGCTATTGTTTTGGTGTGGGGAGCTAGCTGTAGCTGTGTTTCAGTTTCCTCGTGTTGTAATGTTGTATGTTTGTATTTAATGCCGACCCACGATCAGTGGATCTTCTCAAACACTCAGTAACAAATTACTTCGGATTTTAACCGAGGAGTATCGTGTGAGCTGCTCCTGACGGTGGCCATTGTTATTGTGACACAGACTAATGTGTCAGCAGCATCAGCCCATTCATGAGGAGGAGGAGGAGGATGTGGTGGAAAGTATCAAAGTACATTATATAGATTTTATTTGAGCACCCAGTTATATAATCAGATAATCTTATTTTATTAGCTGTGATGATTTGTCATGTAAAAGAGAAAATAAGTATTTACAAATTGAAAACCTAAACACTGTTGTATTATCAATAGTAGAAATGAGTAATAAGATTTATAGGAGGTCTAGTTTAATATAGCCTAGTTGTTATGTTTGTATTATGTTATGGATTTACCTATTTTTGTAAGTTGTGAGTCTGTAGTTTGAGAACATTTTTTTTCCTTTTATAATGTACCATAATGTACCATAAGGTCTACATTTATTACATCTATAGGACAGGATTTTTTTTTTTTTTTTACATAATGATAGTAGCACCTTCTCTGCTGCTGTCAGAAAGTATTTGTAATGGTCCATGAATGTCTAAACATAGACCACATTAAAAGCATTTGTTACCCTTGATCTCACGCACACTCCCTGGTAGTTTGTTGATCTATAGCTTGCCAGGACATTTCTTACACCTTCTTACACCTGATATCGATTGTTGACAAAGTGATTTATCAGACAAACATTAAAAGTATGTGTCTGGTTCTGTTTATGTTCTAGAAAATGTTGGGATGTATCTGGCAGTACGTCTACACATCCTTCCTGAGATACTGGCTCAAGTGGCTCATCAGACAGGCAACTGGGACGTGTGAGCTGCAGAGGATATGCTCTGGGTACAAGCCAGGTGCAACAAGGACAACAAAAGCAGGTTAAATAAAACACACCACAAATCTGGTCGACTTTTGCCCTCGCGCCATGTTTTCTTCATTATATTAACTGTCCTCTTGTGTCATCTCGTAGAGTACTCTCTTCGGTCATCAAAGAACAAGGTAAGACAATGTTACTATTATTAAATTAGTTTCAGGATTACTTAAGCTTTCAGTGAGACTTTTTTGTTATATTATGTTGAACCTTCTTTATACATCTGAAAGACAAACACACTTTAGCACAAACTCCAATTTGAGAGCAAATTGATTGGCATCAGTTTTGATAATAGTCTTCATTAAGTAATGTGTTAACTACAAATGTCAACACATTTCTTGTTATAGCTCCTTAACATTAACATCACCTTACTAAAGTGAGAAAAGTTAAGACAGTTTGAGCTCTAGGAATTTTAAAGTTAGGTGAGCATTTTCTTTCTTTTTTTTGTATAACAATAGATTAATTTCTAAATAAAATACTCTCACAAACCATCTCAAAGAAAGTGACAAGTAGGGAGTCCATACAAGAGATTTACTTAAAATGTATTAAAACTACACTCATGCAAAACAACAGTGGACTGAACAGGTGTGTATTATGTGTGCTGTGGAGGTGTTGAAGGTGCAAACGTAAAGTGTTGGTGGAAGAGAGAGAGAGTGACACATGCCAAGGAAGGAGAGGACTGCTGCTGAGACAGTGGGTGGGGCGTCAGCACAAAACTGCTGTGCTCTTAAAAAATGCAAGAAAAATACAAGTGCCGCCAAGGAAGGGAAATAAGACATAGTCATAACCTGCACATAGTTTACACACACACATACACACACAGTCCTGACATAGCGATAGATCTTAAAACGGTATGAACTCACTAAATGATAATGCAAACACAAGTTCTTAAAAGAAACACCAGAATTAGTTTCACTATTTACATTAGGACTGTTTAACTGCCAGTGCTATAAAAAAAGCCTGTTCTCAGACAGTTAAATCTGGACTGTGAGATGAAACGAGTTATTTGACCAGTGAACCGAAGGCCCTTAACAGATTTTGGTGTTCTGAAATTGAATATGTAGGGAGCCAGTAAAAAGCCAGGGTTGCGGTAACATTGTCCTGTTTTTTTTGTCCCGCCTGCTAACTGCAGTGGATGGAGATTAAAAACTTGAATATTATGAGCTAATTTCTAAACTTTGTGAGCAAGAAGAATTGTAAAGAAGTCACCCTTTGCTTAACTACCGTCCTCTTCATTATCTTTTAGGTGGTTTTATGGGTGAACTTCAATAACAGCATATCCTCTGATATTAATCAGTCCTTATCTTTCACCACACTTGCCAAGCTTACATAAAATGACTCCGCGGCCATATATGATTATAGCTGGGTAAGCATTTTCCAATCAACAGGCCGCACAGTGTAGAAACAGGTGCTGGGTCAGCTTTTTCTTTTTCTGAGGTTGACTTTGACAAAAATGTTTTTACTATGATTGTAGATTATCTAGCAGAAATTGTGCCTGTTTCTCCCTCTGTAGGTCTTAAGAGGAGCCCTGGAAACCAGCAGAGATCATTTAGAGCAAAGTGTCGAACGAATTATGAAAGAGAAGAACATCAAACCTGCGAAAGATCCTCAGTAAGGTTCCTTCTGTTTGTTTGAATTTGATGCTATGTGCAATTCCTGAGTTAAAATGTAATGTTCTCCCTTCTTTCCCAGATTCAAGGACAACCTACACATCTGTCTGCTGCAGATAACTGGATACAACAGCCTGTACATCTCAGTAGAGGAGCTGAGAAAGGAAGTCTTCAGCTCTGACAACCCCAAACATGAGACTATACTTTTAAAGGTATGAATTTGTCCAAGCAGTTTTTCTATAAGTTCAAGCTGCATGGTTATTGTTCCACAAAATTAATGAGATATGTCCAGCTGTAACTGTAAAATGATTTTGAGGTTTTCAAAGCAGAGATGCTGCTTAAGCTGTCATCATGTGGGTTTTTATTTTGTAGCATAAGTAAAAATGTATTTATTTACTAAAAACCTGCTTCGTGCCATTATTTGTACTTGCAGCTGTGGGACCTGCTGATGCCAACAGTCAAACTGGAGTCCAGAATAACCAAACAGTGGGGAGACATTGGATTCCAAGGAGACGACCCCAAGACTGACTTCAGGGGAATGGGCCTGTTGGGCCTCATCAACCTTGTGTGAGTACTAAACAGTAGCAAGATATTTACTGAATAAATTACAAAGATTATTAGTACAAGGAGGAGAAGTGTCTTCTGGCTTTGCAACCAAAATGTTGTTAAATGGGAAATTTCATTTTGTTCACATTTAAGAAAAACAGAACAGAGCTGATCTGACTTTAAACTGTACTTCAAAATAAAGTTCTGACTCAAGGGTAAAATTAAGAGTCTGTAGATTGCAAACATGCTACATCCACAACAAGTCATATCTACCACTTATCTCTCACTTATTGCAGTAATTTAGCATCATTTGTGTGTGTGCTGTTTGCAGTTTTTTCAGTGAAAACTACACAGTGGAGGCTCGGCAGGTGTTGTCTCATGCCAACCATCCTAAACTAGGGTATGAGATCAGCTTAATTTGAACTGGTGTTGTGTCACAAGATGAATCTTTCTAATATCTATAAAAAATGCACTACTGTAACTTTAAATGGAGGAAATAGATTTGAACTCCAAACATTTCCATGGTCACCATTTCTCTTCCTACTATTTACGACCTGTGTGTACTTTAGGTACTCGTACGCCATAGTTGGGATCAACCTTACAGAGATGGCCTACAGCCTCCTAAAGAGTGGTGCTTTGAAACCACATTTCTACAATACAGTCCAAGGCACTCCTGAGCTCTGGCATTTTCATCAGCTATACTGTGAGTAAATAAAAAAAATCACCAGACATACGGTTGACATTTTTTTTTAAAAGGAACTTACTTAAACGTGTGTTTTTCTCTTCGTAGGTTATCTGGCTTATGAATTTGACAAATTCTGGGTGGCAGAAGAACCAGAAAGCATCATGCAGTTCAATCAATACAGAGAAAAATTCCATAACATAGTCAAATCACATCTAGACGACCCAGATGTGTCTCTCACACTGACTGTCAGCTCTAAAAACTAAGCGTTAACCAACCTCACTGTCGCAGATGACGTTGTTTGATCTGAAGCTGCCGCATCAGCAGAACATCGATGAACATTAAAAACATTCAAACTGACTGAGGCTCGTTGTTCTGAAGCTTATATTCCTAACGAATCCAAACAAACCACCTTGTGTTTGATTTTGTGTTTCATTAATGATGCTCTGCCCACCTTGTTGCAGTTATAATAAATGTTTTCAAATAGAGCACAAACCTAACACCCTATACCTCAAAAACAAAAAGACCAATCCAGTGGTTAATTGATTCATTAAAGGGGGAGTGAGAGCTGGTAATAATAGCTCTGTCTTTTGTCAGACTTAAGGCACTTTCAGTAAGCAAGCGGCCAAATTGTTGCATCAAAAGACCATATTTTAGCTGTCTTGATGTATTTACGTGTACAAAGCCTGTGTGTTCTCACAATAGTCCTGCTCAGGAATTTAATGTTAATTTATGTTCACGGCTAAAACCTAAGGAATGATTTCCACTTCCTGATCTTCCATTGTGGTGCTCTTATCTTTAAAGTGTTGCATGGTTCAACATGTCCCTACTGATGTAATTAATGTCTTCTGTGATGTGGAAAATTGGTTATGTGTCCCGGTTTTCAATTTTTATTACCTGTTATTTTTATGCTGTGATTTTTATGCTTTTGAGAAATGTATGTAATGACTCACACCTTTCGCTCACAGTTAATAAATACACTTTGTTTTTGAATGTGTTTCATACACTTGTGTCTAAAGGACAAAGTAAACAAGCGATCGCAGGATTTGTAAAACAAGTCAAATATATTTAAAATTTACAGAAACATGTTTCACACTTTCTTATGGGGACCAGTGTTATTACCAGTGCCCTGGTTTAAGCTGCCTGACTTTTAATTGGCAGATATAGATTTTTAGCTCTTAAAGTGCAAACTCAACATGTGTCCATGTATTCCCACAAAATATGGACTGGGCTCATTGTGGCAAATTATAAATATAAAAGTTGAATTGTGTGTCTTGTCACAAACATCAACTCAAATGCAAGGCAGATTGTCCAGTACTCCTTTTTCAACAAAGGACTGTCACCACAGGCCAAAGAAAAGCTGAAACAAGCACTGATATTCATGGATGTTCAGGTTTAACAGTCAAACTCCGACACAGGATTCTCAGTTTGTGGCTTCCATCCTCTTCTTTGTGACCATCATGGCCCTCTTGATTTGCTCGAATGAGACAAACATCACAACGTTCCACGATCCCAACCTCAAGAACGAAGGCACAAATCTACAAAAGAACAAAGTTGGAGGTTTACTGTGAAGAGTGAAAGACAGACTTTGTCCATTAGTTTTGCATTAATGGAACTATTTTTTTCTTAAATGACATCAAGTGTAAATATATCTACACAAATGAGCTTGTGCTGGGGTGACGGAGGAGACTCTTACCCTTTGTAGAAGGCTGTTGGCCCCTCTTTAGTCAACATGGTCCAGGCACAGTTGATAGCGCTCTTATACTGCCCCGGTGGTGAGTTCATGTACCTCGTTTTAACTACATCTACTGGGGAGGCAATCACCGTGGTAACAAAGCCAGCACCGAACGCAGATACAAAGTGGCATGGCAGATTGTCTGTGGGGAGAGTGGGTAAAGATATGAATGAATGACAGCAACTTAGAAGCTCTTTGTTCTCAGCTGTGTCATATAGAAACCCATGTCAGCAGATTATGTAACCTGGGGGCAATGAAATGGACTCAGATAAATGTTGTATTAACTACTGTATTTACGGCTCTGTGAAGGGGAACCGTGTTCTGTACCACACCAGCATGTGTGCTGTTATCAGCTGTGGAAGAGGTGAAGAGGTGAGAGGGTGTGTGGATTTCTGTCCAATCAGCTGTCTCACTGGGATGGCGTATAGTGTGTGTGTGTGTGTGAGTGTTGTAGCTCTGACTGTCTCACCTGACATGAGGTTGTGTCTAAGGATGGCCTCCTTGATCAGATCGTATGTGACCAGCTCTGTGCAGTTGACCAGTGCGTTTCTTGTGATGTTGGGTAGTGTTCCTGAATGAGAAGAAGAGCAGGATCACAATATTTGTTATTCATGAAGGATTTCTGGGTTGTGTTGTTTGATGATGTGTGGGACTCAAATGGCACCTTTCCAGAGTCCTCGTATGCCCTCGTTCTGGAAGATGTGTTTGTAAGCCTGCATGGTGCCATTGTAGCGGCGAGCCACACCGTCCAGGTTCATCTGGGCCTGGAATCGAACCTTGACCACATCGGTGGGTTGTGCAAAGGACACTGCCATGGCGCCTGTAGTGCAGCCCGCCAGGATACGTACCAGTACACCGGGGTCTACACAAGGACAGACAGAAACCAGCTGTAGAATGTACCTCTATACTAAATAAATTATTGCATTTAAGTACAGTTTTTTTTTTCTTACTTCAATATTATACATTTTATTCTTTATTGAATAGATTTAACTACTAATTAAGTTTTTGATCAATATTTTTCAAGTAAAACACATTATACAAGAAAGATAAGAGACAGAATAAACAACCCAGACAGCAAGAATCAATTTTGAGTAAAAGATTTCTCTCTAGATTGATTGTTTTTAAATATGGTCCCTTAATCCCATATTTATGTGATTTTCTTTTTCTGCAAAGTCTCCTCTCCCTTTTTCTCAGGATGTCACCATTAAAACATGCATGTGATTTTGGGCTGTCTTTCAGGTTTCGATCAGTCATTGGGATATTCTGATTGGTGGAAAATCAATGTATTTTCTTTTTTCTAAGTAGTTTTAAAGTAACCACTTACTGTCTTTTCCACCAGTGTAAAAATTTTTGACATTGTCGTAGAGGCCGATTCTGATGGAGGCGAAGCACACCTGTCTCTGCAGCCCAGCTACCAGCCCGTTATACAAAGACTTGGGCCCCTCTGTTCGGATCATGGTGCTGATGGTCCCAAACACCCCTCTGTAGCGGATGCCTCCCACTGCCTGCTTCTCTCCTTGAATCTGGGGTCACACATTGCACTCGAAGCTAAAACCAGCTTTACAGAACAAAACTGGAAAACTTGAAGGCTGAATGGTGCAGCATAAAGGTGAATGTGTGAAATTGTGTTTGGGGGACTGATGTGGACAGAGTTTAAAGTCAAAGTGTTCAGTCAACAGTGCAAACATCACACTGTGTTCTTGAGTAGTTTATTGATACATGAGCGTAGCTGAAGATAATTTCAGATGCATTTCAGTGATTTTTGTCTTTTTTTTTTGTTTTTCTGTACATGTACCTGTAGTCTGACTTTTGCTGTGTCCAGAGGAAATGTGACAATGTCAGCTATACAGGCGGCTGCTCCAGCACTCGCCATCTTCACCCCGAGAGGAGGGGGAACATCTGAGGGTTTAAGTCCTACCATGTTTCCTACTACGGGGGTGACAGACACACACAAACACATAGAGATACACATGCAATATGAAATCAGTGTTGGATTCTCTCTGTCCAGACATAAGCATTATGTTTAAATATTAATCTTGCAGCAGTTTGCATGACAGTGCAGGTTGATGGTACAGCTATAAAACACACTTACATTGTCTAAGATTTAGGGTTCCTTTTGATCCTTCAGTTTGTCACCAGAAAGGATTTGATTGACCAGATTATAATCCATAAAGGGCCCCGCTCCACAGAAAGGAAAGAAGCATCTTTTGCTCTGTATTTATATATTTCCTGGCTGGCTTTTTTATGACATCCACAGAGAGGCGTTACTGTGTACTCCTGCAAGCAAGGGTCACATCAAAGTCCATGGACTGTCAGAAAGTCAATGTTCAATTTGACCCACAGTGCAGACACTCCAGAAAAACAACTTTTTAACTTTGCAGGTTTGGGACTGTAACAGAGATCATTTCAATCCAAACTTAGGTATTTTCTATTTACAAAAGTGTCTGTCAACCATAATAAATATTTATACATTTTAGTGTCTTGAAGTCAAATATAAGCAACAACATATCCACATTTGTTACGACTTAATATTCACTAATTATTTACTTCATTGACCAAGTGCGTGTCGTCAACAGCAGTGATAGTAGAGCAGTATCAGATGAATTCACTGGAGGCTCGTCTTTGCTCATGCACGTGCGCTGTCATTGGCCGAGAGCAGTGTTGTTTGGAGCTGATTGGCTACATGACACTAACTGCAGACTTTATTGACTGTCCTCTCACACTTTTATGACTTTAATTGTCTGTCACAGTCAGACACTTCTCACATTTTTTGTTGAAAGACGAGCAGGGGGGTGAACAGAGGAGGGAGAGCTGTGACATCAGCTGGTGACTGAAGTTCACCATGAAGCAGATAAGAACTTTGCATCACACCATGTTTGGCCTCTCAGCAGTTTGTGTTTCATAATACTAAGTGCAGCCTACGTAGCTTCACAAACAGTATGTGAATTATGTAATTAGAAAGAAGAAAAACAGTTTATTGAGTTCACCTAGAAAAAACTAAAGCAGCCCAATACAACCGCCGTGCATAAAATCCTACCTTCAGAGAGGTTATATTTGCTGCCTGGTGATGGTGATTAAACTTTGTGGTTATTCAGAGTCTGTAGTTTGTGTTCCTCTTGAATTATGACCATTATAAATTATCACCACAACTACTAAAGGTTAAATCTTTGAAGCAATAATAACTGAACATTACAATCTTCATGAAGTTGGATTTGTTGCAGGGCTGTTATGAGACTGCATTCATTTTTTAGTTGGAAACACTAATTCAGTTCAGTTTAGATCAAAATCATAACCTGTCATCTCAAGGTAATTCATGTAGTATGGTCATGACCTTACAGAAAAAACCCTGAGTATAATTTATAAACTATATAATGATAATTGGATTAGAATTAAAGTGCCTGAAATAGATAAACAAGATCTAAAGCATAATTTATGCTGGAAGTAAAGAGACTTTTTATTTTCCTTGAACAGTGTCACCTGATCTTCTCTCCATTAATGTACTTAAATTGATTGGAAATGAAAACTGAAATACCCACAATCAAACCACACAAGATACTTCTTCATTTGAACCCCGAGCAGCAGAGACTGTGACAACCCAATGAGCACTGAAAGAAATATAAGCAGTATTTTTCTATCCTACTCTGACTAACTGATTAATTATTCATAGCTCTATCATGCCTCTCAGAGGGGAAGCCTCTATTCAATCTGCTTCCTTAGCTGTGATTGGTTAACCTCAGCCACAACCCCAGTGTGCCTGGTCCGCATGTGAGTGTAACGTTTAATGCAGTCATCTTCACAAGGTGCACATTCCTGTATTAAGATTCGGAGTACTGTGCTTTTATACTTTAATATTAAGTATATTAGAAACATTTTTTAAACAATGTGGCTTCAGTGGGCGGCACGGTGGTGCAGTGGTTAGCACTTGTGCCTCACAGCAAGAAGGTCCAGGGTTTGAATCTCAGCTCGGGCTTTTCTGTGTTGGATGTCCTCCCTGTGCACGTGTGGGTTTCCTCTGGGTACTCCAGCGTCCTCCCACAGTCCAAAGACATGCTTGTTAGGTGAATTGATCAAACTAGAGTGACCATAGCTGTAAGTGGGAATGGTTGTTTGTCTCTGTGTTAGCCCTGTGATAGGCTGACGAAGCAGGCATAGAAAATGACTGACTGTGGCTTCAGTTTTGTTTGTTTAGAGAGATGTTTGTTTACTCATAAACAAGTGAATTCATATATCAGAAGCACATTGAACATAAAATATAATAACAAGTAACACTTGTTGTCAAGTTAATACAGGGGTAATAAAGTACAATATCCTCATCCTTATTGCTGTATAAATATAAACAATTAAAATAGTCAAACATGACTTAAAAATTCCTAAAAATGCACTCATGTACATTACCTGAGTAAATATACTTAATGTCATTACTGTAGATCAAATTACATTTCAGTTACTCAAAAACAGTTTTATTTTGGGAAATAAATTTCTTTGAAGTAGATTATGTGCATGTGTGAAACTGTATCTGATGTGACTGAAACTGGTGTTTTCAGAAAATGGAGCTCAGCAGAGTCGATGATCTTCCATAAGATGGCAGCAACACTCAGGTTTGTAATATACTGAAGGCACTTAGTCTGATGAAGTCAATAAAAAAAGGCTTGAGGCAATATACTGTGCAGCATTGAATCAATCATACTGTATTTTTAATTAGATGGAGTGATACACAATGCATCAGAATCCAGAGAAATAGCACCTGGACTTTTAAAATCAAATGTATTCATGTAAAAACAATTGAAAAAAAAGAAAACAAACAAACAAAAAAACGCAGTGTAAAAATGTACAGAGCAAAAAAGATAAAAAAATCTTAAGAACAAAAAAAGAGACTGAAACATCTTGGTATGGAGTGCAGACAACAATAGCGAGGCAAAAAGCAGGCAAATACACATTAGTGGATCACATTATGTTGTAAACAGAGAAGGTGCAGGCTCTTAACAGCATTTTAGTGTAATCATGGTTTCTTTGAACACATGACCTTCCTTTGACTTCCTGAAACAATCAACACCTTTTGGTAGACAGTACAGTAACCGCTTCCCAGTCAAGAAAACTGTGCTTGTGTCATTTTCTCCTTTTCCATTACTGTCATTGTAGCTACAGACTGTTTGCAAATATTTCAAATTATTAGGGAAAATGCAGTAAAGTAATTAGTTTTTAAAGTGAACGTTCAGGAAATCAGAGGAGCGTGTGTGTAGAGGAGGATATGATTTGACGCACTGCATTAAAGTGATGTGGAGCTGAAGAGAGTTTACGCAGCAACACATGAAAATTCACCCGACTGTTGAATTTTCTGTGCTTAGTTTTGTATTTTTCCACATTTTTATCCAATGAGAAACAAGAAGAAAATTAGGTTTCGATTAGCAGCAAATTGAACTGTAAAGTAAGGAAGCAACAGTTATGATGTCAGGTGATTGTACGCACTGTACGTACTGTAGACTATCAATATAACAGTTTGGACCTGTACGGGATCTGTGGACATTTACATCTACATAGCCTAAGAGTACTGGAGATTACAATATTAACACCTATGCATAATGTTTTATAAAGTAGAGCTACTACATGTACACACTGATTTCATCTGAGCTAACCATAATATTAATGTCCTGTTACTTCTTAGCTGGACAGAATCTCGTGATTGTTATGATAAAAGTCTTTCGCTTCTGGTAAAATACATTGCTAAGAGTGGTTTTGGTCACATTCATTCAACTATCATACACTCACATTTCACAATTACCATCATTCTCCTTGAAAACACCACTGACTGATAATCACGTTTTCCTTTAAGAACACAGGTCCCTTAGTGAAATCTCCTTTGAGGACCTCACCCAGACAGTGAGATCTCATAGTCACTTGTGGACAGCAGGGGGCGCCCCACTTTATGCACATTCTTGGCGTTAGTTATGCGAGCTGCCACATCCACTGGCTTCTCAAAATAACGCACCAGGGCCTGCTCAGTGAGGACAGAGGCCAGGAACTGCTCAAATGTAATGGCCCAGTCTTTATCGATGCTCGTGCTGTGAGGCAGCCCTCTGTCGTGCGGGCCG
>OOFC01041858.1:0-13504 GCA_900323345.1 Pseudochromis fuscus | reverse complement strand
TATCGTGACCAGCGAGTACCAGCTCTCGCACCCGTGCCAAATTAGCACCTGGTTCTTCCTGGTGGATAAGGGGTAAGTGAGGTGAGGCATTCATGGCCTTCCTCCTGTACAAGGTAAACAGTGAGGCGTTCATGGCCTTCCTCCTGTACAAGGTAAACAGTGAGGTGTTCGTGGCCTTCCTCCTGTACAAGGTTAACAGTGAGGTGTTCGTGGTCTTCCTCCTGTACAACAGTAGGGATGGGTACCGAATTTGGTACTTATTTAGGTGCAGACTGAATTCTGTTGGTACTACAGAGTACTGATTCATGTAAAATCAAATGATGCCATGTTTTGGTACCTGAACACATCCCTGTGACTGTGAGGGAGTGGAAGAGTAGGTGATTTTCCATGCTGGACTTGAACACAGCATTGCACACACAACAGTGCAAAGATGCCAGTAGCCGCGGGTTCAATCAACAAAGCGAGTATGGCTGAGAGGAAGCAGTCAAAAGTATGGCTCCACTGTTCAAAATGCTGCAATGTTTGTGACACAAAGTGTAAGGCCAACAGTGGGAGTGCTTCTAATTTTTATTAAAAGGAAGTTAGCTTGAAAGCTCAAAAGGACAAAGATGCTGGCAGAAGTATAACTACTGCACATAACAACTTGTATGATGATTTGTGGTATTTATTCAGTTTTAGGAAATCACAATGTCTAGAAAATATAAGGCTGGTGCCCAGGTAGCTCACCCTGCTGAGTGGGAGACCCACAAACAGTTCCTTTCGCCACAAAGGACAATTTGTGTGCATATAAATCTTTAGACGTGTATAATGACGTACTTTGTGGTTATGTGCAAAACTTAAAGTTTTATGACACAGGTTTGTGGTTTTGTTCTTTGAGGGCAAGTGTCCTGCCCAGCGAGAAACTGCTCAATCCCAATTAAAATCTTGGCCTTAGCTCCTAACCCTACTCCTCCAGTTTGCGCATTCATGTAAAGGTAGGGGTGTCCTGATTCTTCATGGCTTGAAAGAGGATGGCCACGTGATAGGGCTGTCTGGCCCTAGAAACAGAGATGTTCAGGGAGCACAGTACAAACAGAGGGGTATGACAAATTTCCCATAATTTTGTGCAAGTCTCCGGCAACATAGAGGCAAATGGTGCAGTGGTGTACACACTGAGCTTCTCTATGAGATAACTGTATATGTCAGGCCATATGATAGATGGACATTTGGACATATCTGAAATCCACTGGTCACTGGGGATATTAAATCGCTCTAGTAATTTCTCACCATTACTAAGGACCAGCTCCTGAGTTAATCAGTGCAGTCTGAGCTGCTGAGGCTGTTGATATAATTGGTCTGAACCATCTCTGTCCCAAACCGAGCTAACAAGCTATCAGTTGTGTAGTGTAACATACATTTACAGTGACGCTGGTGTTCGTTTTTCTTTCCAAATGTTCTCAGGCCACAAAGTAGCCTCGTTGTAACCATCTTTACTTTGACTTTGTGAGCATTCACAAATGTTGCCACCATGCTCCTGAGATTGAAGACATCCAAAACAACCATCACAACCTGGCAAGTTGAGTGAAATTCATGGACATTTCAGCAAGTTTTTTTTTTATTTATGATGTAATGAATGACAAACAGATTTCTCTATGAAATTACATTTTATTGCAATTGAGTCAGCAAGAACTTAAAAATAATATGCCATCTACACTGATATCAGTTCATTTTGAAGCAGTCTTTTGCCCCCTGGCTGTGCACACACCTAGTATTTTTTGTACACAAGAAACCCGTCTGTATTATGTTGACTATGGGTGTAATTGGGCATAATTGAGCAAACCTAAATTGCGATGCGTTACTCACAAGCTGGGCTGGTGCTGCTTCAATGCCATTACTGGCAGGGTGTGCTTTTGTTTCCATGTTACAAGTGGTCTTAAGTTCTCAGACTCTTGATTCAGATTCTTGAAATATATTCAAATTATGGTTCCTTCCACTTTTCATAGCTTGGAAGTAAGGCTGAAACAATTCCTCAAGTGGCTTGAATAACTCGATTCAGAAAAATCGAGACAAAAAGCTTTGAAGTTAAGCTGCATTTGATCACAGAGTAGTGTTTTAGCGTCTTAGCTAGGTGGCAGTATTGAGCTACGAAGTTCCAACGACCATAAATAAAGGAGAAGAAGAAGTGGAAGCACAACAACACAGACACAACATAGGAGAAGAAGCAGCTGGCGTGGAATGAAGTATTATTACAGGCAAGGCTGTGATTAACCGTCATTAGCACACACTTCAGTGATGCTAACGGAGCTATCATGACAATAATGACAAGTCAATCACAGCCTTGCTTGTAATGATGTGATTACACAACTACTACCAACAAAATAAAATTTATAATCAAAAGGTATTCATACTGTGGGCCTTTCACTCTCAAACTATAAAAGAGTTTTGCTAGTATTCTCTCAGTTTAAGATCTGACGTTAACTAGTCCCTGTCAGCCAACTAACATGGGCTTGTGTTTTCTAGTTGTGATTTCCCCAAACACACAACACAAAACTGCTTTGCTAGCTCAATCGTGTTGTAACTAGAATATCCAGTGAAATGTTTTATTTTTTTTTTATGGACTGATAGTTATATTTCTGCAGGCATCTCCGTCATTGTTAAGCTAACAGACTCAGCTGATCTTTGTTTGCAACAAACTTATATCAACCATTTCATTTGAATATAGACAACAGCTTTCCAGCATCGGTGCCTGAACAAAAATCAAGTCTTTCTCCACACAGACTCGGGCAGTAACATAGGCGGAGTAATATTTTCAGTGATGAGGTATTTTTCATTGGAGCACAGGCTAGCTGTACTGTCAGTCAGGTGCTGTTCAGTTTTACATTTCCTGGTTATGCGAGGCTTTTATCTCAAGCTGTGGCGACCAGATACTTAGTTTAACCTTAGTTTACAGATACAACAGTTTACGCTACAGCTAATTAGTCAAGGATGTTTCATTTAATCAGGAAGTTGGAAAAAAGCAAGAAAAAGGTTTGAAGGTTTGTCACAGATTTTCCCAAACAGAATAATGTTAAACTTTTAATCTGAAAAATTGTTTGATGTGTTGAAGTCACAGCGCCAAGCAGAACTACTTTAAGTGTGATGCTTTCTTTTCTCTTTTCTTTCTTTTTTTGGTGGTTGGAGGCGGGACCTCCCAAACACAGGTAGATAGTAGAGCACAGGGGAGTGACCTCCTGCTATTTACATTCATGTTTACAGTAATGAAATAAACACCTAGAGCACCAGCACTCCTCACGAGTCACTGCACACCATGCCTGTCAATCAAACAAGCCCCACCCTCAGACAGCCTGATGGTGACAGACACCTGAACTCAAAAGGGGGCTCGTTAGGAACTCGTTAATTCATCAACTCCTTAACATTATCTACCTGTCAGGCCTCTCTCCTCTTGACTCTTCGTCCTGCCAGTCACTCTCCTCTTTCCCCTCACTTTTACTTTTTCCACTGCTTTCTTTCCTTTTTTCTTCCTGAACTTGAACAGACTCATAGCCTCCTCCTCACTTCCTCCCCTCCCCCACGCCTCTTCCCCTCTTGTTTCACCTCCTTTTCAACCACTTGTTCGCATTATTTTAGTTTGAAGCAGACTGGACATTGGAGCTGGATGACAGTGACAGGTCAAGGCCTCTCAGTCAAAATAAATTAAGAGCAAGAAGGAGGGAGGAGGAGTCGATTGGAGCCAGCATCTAGTGGCCCTCGGTGGCATGCATTGCAGTTTTAATTTTTAATAATTTTTTTTATTATATATGTTTTTCAATAGAAACACTGTGCTGGAAACAAAGCTGCAGTTCCTCTGATGTTCACTGGACCCTCTGGCGAGTCCATCTCCACAGACTTCTATGTTAAAACTTTGCATTGCAGATAAACACGTCGATAGAAGAAGCTTGTCATGTAGCAAGGCACGTTAACAATCAAATAATGGAGAAGCGCTTGTTTTACAGCCTTTCCATCCTGCACAGATGGTAAACAAATGCACCTCATTACACAGCACAGGCTTCACCTGGTGGTACGGTTGGGTACTACTTCAGAATCATCTGTTACCGGATCAGATAGTCAACTCTGATCCCTGGAGCTTCTGATCACCTGGAGAAAGTTACTGAGAATCCTTGAAGGAATGTCTGGGTCCTGGCAGCTGTAATTAGATGTAATCTGGTTACTGATCTTATTACTGATCCCACATCAGCCTGTTAAAACTGGCTCAGTCTTTTTAATCACCCAGATCCTGAAGGAACTATTCATCTGATTAGTGATGCGTGCGCGTGCGCGTGCGTGTGTGTGTGTGTGTGCGTGTGCGTGCGTGCGTGCGCGTGCGTGTGTGTGTGTGCGTGTGTGATGCACTCACAGTATGTGGAGTAGTAAAAGTAGATAGAATTATCATCATAAATAGAATAAAATTAAAGAGTAAAAAGCGAATAAAACATCCAAATATCCCTTGTACAATTATACAACTATTACCAACAAAAAAATTATAATCAAAATGTATTCAGACTGGGCATTTTGCTCTCAAAATATACGTTTTTTCTTGTATTCTCTCTGTTTCAGTGGAAATACATGAGATCTGACGTTAACTAGTCCTTATCAGCCAGTCACCTTGGGTTAATGCTTTTTGAAGATATATTTTTGGTCCTTTGATGTTGTGGATGGGGACAGTGGAGACAGGAAACAGGGAGAACAGGGATGGACCTGCTGTAAATATTGGCTCCAGCAGCCGCTGCGTCAGGAGCTACAGCCTCTGTTTGTGTGGCTGCTCAGCAGCTGAGCTACTGGACACCGGCCTGATGTTTTCTACACATTGTGATTTCACAAAACTGAATAAACACCACACATAGCAACACAAAACTGCTTTGCTAGCTTAATCATGTTGTAACTAGAATATCCGCTGAAAAAAGTATTTTTTTTCATGAACCGCCGTAAGTTATACTGCCTCCGGCACCTCTGTCATTATAAGCTAACAGGTGCCGTCTTTCAATGAAAATTAGAAGTATTCCTGCCGCTGACCTTGCACTTTACGTCGCAAATGTTGCAGCGAGTGTAACTTGTATCACATTTTGAAAAGTGGAGCCGCACTTCTGACTGCAGTCTATCAGCCATGTTCACTTTGTTGACAGAACCCGCGGCTACTGACGTCTTGTGTATGCAACGCTGTGTTCAGGTCTGGCATGGAAAATCATCTACTCCAGTCCCTCACAGTCACAATGATGTGTTTAGGTACTGAAACATGGCACCGTTTGATTTTACGTAAACCGGTACTCGGTAGTACCAACGGAATTCGGTCGGTACCTAAAAAAAGTACCAAATTCGGTACCCATTCCTATTTTAATTACTCAAATCGTTTGGATCATTTTATAAGCCCTGAAAGTTGGAGTGCTCCTCTGTGTCCTCCTCTTCAGCTTCATAGAAATGAATGGGGGGGGGGAAAGGCACTCCTGTCACCCTAACCCTAACCCTAAGTCTGACAGCTTTCTAACCTATGCCGAATGAAAGAGCACAAAAAACCTTCAAGAAAATCATATTTTGTGTGAGGTTTGATCAACTTTCAGGTACATTTCAGGAGGTTTTGGAAAAGATTTTTCTCTTCCTTCTCCTCTGTCTGCACTCTCCCCCCTCCCCTCTCTCCCCTCTCTGCACTGCAGGTCATGTGACCTCACTTTGAGCAGGAGAGCAGTCCGCAATACACACACAGTATAAAAGCTGAGAAAGGGCTGAGAAAACTCTCAAACTAAAACTGTCAGAACTCAAAAACGGTACAAGATTGCAAAACAATGTAAGATCAAAGTCTCGTGACTCATTTAAAACTTTAATGAAGTTTGTAGGTGAAACTATGTTGACACAGGGGAAGCTCAAACAGGAGTAGGTTTCACTGCTTTCTCCATTGAATTGAATGAGAGACAAAGCTGCAGAGAGCAGCAACCTCCTGCTTGGATTTCTCCCCCATCTGCTCTGCTGCCCTCTGCTGGTCATGTGTGCAATATACACATTATTAAACCTGACAGGCAGCACACAGAACTCTAACACTACAACTGTTATAACTCCGAAACAGTTCAACATAGTGACAACATGTAAATACAACATTTACAGATCACTGCAGTGGTCGGCCACGTCCAAGGCGATTTGCTGGGGACAGGGATGGCTGGGGGGTGAGGGCCTGTCCAGCACTGCTTGCAGCTTTAATTCCTGTGCTGTGATTCGGGATTTCATGACACACACTAATCAGAAACGGTTTGAGTGCCCATCACCAAATTTACAGGGAAGCTAGGAAATCATGAGGTACCTCTGACATGAATTACAGGAAAAATTATATATATATATTGGCACATCTTTGAATGTTATATTGGTGACAAGTTTTTTTCTCAAAGACCTTGGAATAAAGCTTAATAAGCCGAGTATAAAGGACTTGAAATAAGCTTCAAAATGACACCAGAATCAGCTCTAGTTTTAGAGGTATGGGTGTTTTAATTCACAAGGTATCACAAATTAGCCTAACGTTTGTTAGTGTGTATCTCACTAATTAAGAGTCTAATGCTGCATTCCATTTGTCCTCGGAAGTTGGAAGTCGGAGCTCGGAATGACGTCACATCCCAGTTGAATGCGTTCCGGATACAAAGTCGGAAAAACAGATGGAAAATACCCTAAAGACACTCAAGTACATGTAACTCAGTAAATGTAACCGAGTTCTACCCGCCTCTGGTTATAAACTATTACTACAACTACTACAGGCAGTTGCAGTTACGCACGTTTGTACCGGCTTCAGGAGCTAATGTTTTTAGCATTAGCACAGCCGTTGCCTTCCAAAATCCCATTTGTACAAAGTAATTACACTATAGATTAATGTCTGTATATAACGTGGATTAGTACGGATGATGTTGTGTGACATAAATGGTCAAAACTGTGAATAAACAGCATATTTCATGAGCTTTTCTTACGGTTTATGCTTGCGGCCGCCATGTTGAAATCGAACTCGGGGCTGATCAGAAACGTCCAACTACCCAGTGGGAAATTCCGACTTGGAGCAGCGTTCATTTGCAATTCCTCAGTCGGAAGTCGGATTTTCTGAGTTCCGAATACAAATGGAATGCAGCATTAGTGCAAACATTTTTCCTGTTCTGGCCATTACTCATGAGTCTGTTATTCCCCAAAATTTGAAAAAAAATCTCAGAGGTCATGGGAAATTCTTGGTTGATTTGAAAAGAATGACCCTAATATAGAACACGGTGGTGTTGTAGGAATCATTTTGTGTTGTTATTCCAGAAAAAACAACAATCAACTGTCAGAATTGGACTGAACAGTTTGGGATGTTCTTGATCAAGAGCACAATTTTATCTCCAAAGATGTTTTAAACAAAAGAGATTTTCAAATGGACCACCAGATGACTAAGAAGAGTTGACTTTAGCTAATGACATCAAAATGATTTGTGGAAAAAATGTATTGACTGAGTATTTCAGGATTGAAAATGACCATTTTTGAATTGAAGTCAGTTGGAGCCAGAGTTTTTTCAAGCCGGCATGTCGTTCCCGTCGGTGGTATTACACTTTTTCAGACCCGGTGGCTATGTCAATTGGTTATATACGGTCTGTTAGATCGCAGCGTCTTCAGGTAAACCGTCTTGTATTTGTTAATGTTAGCATTGGCTAGCCACAGCAGCAGCAGCCTTTCCCTGCAGGTTAACTTGCGTATAGCAAAAAAAAAAATACCAAAAAACTTGCGTATAGCTTTACGTGGTTACGACTCTCTCCAGTCGATGGTTATGGGTCAGTTTATTCTAACACAACTCAAACAGAATCATAGTTTTATGTTGGTTAGCGTTGGGAGTTCGACCGTGTGACATTCACCTAAGGATTTGCAATAAGAGAGATAACATTAGCTGTTAAGTTGCTCTTTGAGTAAATCTTTTAATTTTCTTCTTTTTTTTTTGTCTCCACAGTGATACCTCATTGGCTGGTGTGACCCCCGCAGGCCTGCCACCTCCTGAGGTGGGCCCTGATTGGCTAGACCTGCATGGCTCTCAGGGAGAAGATGGCCACCACAGCCACTGCCCTCAGTTGAAGAGCTAAGCCCCACTGTTTCCTCCCCTGCCTCTCTAACATCACTGTTCATTGCTGTGCTGTGAACTGTGATTTCCCTACACCGATTCGCTGTAGAGTACTATGGCAATGCATGATATGAGTCGTGCCAAGGGTTTCCCCTGTAAAGAATGTGATATGGTTTGCCCGAGTACTCCAAGTCTTCTAGAGCATATGAAAGCACATTATCAGCAAGAAGAGAGCGGACGTTTTGAGTGTGAACAGTGTGGCCGAATTTACAAGCACGCAGCTAGCCTAGCCAATCATAAGAAGTCTCACGAAGTGGGTTCATTCCAGTGTCCAGTTTGTACACGTACGCTGCCCAACGCGGTAGCTTTGAAGAACCACCTGCGTATCCATACTTTGTCCCCCAGTAGTGCCCACGCAGAGGAAGAGAGCGAAGAAGTGCCTGAGGAGGTGGGCCACGACGAGAGGGACTACGGCCTCGCCCAGGACCTCTCGGACGGATTTGGACGCTCCCATTTGAACAATAGTGGTATGGGACACGGTGTCCTGCAAAGCCACGAGACAGACGACCACGGAAAAAAAGGCTCTCCTGAGTCTGACGACGCTTGGGACAGACCGTTCAAGTGTGATCAGTGTGACAGAACCTACCGGCACCACGGTAGCTTGGTGAACCACAAGAAGTGTCACCAGCAAGGAACTTTTAAGTGCTCTGTGTGTTTCAAACAATTTAGCAACCTGGCTGCCCTAAACAGCCACGAGAGAACTCACTCGAAGTTCAAAACCCCCGGGGCGTCCATGGTGAGCAGCAGCAGCAGCAGTAGCAGCCTCCACGACTCGGAGCGCAGCGCCGGCTCTCAGTCATCCCAGAGTGACGACACCGCCTCCTGTTTCTGCCACCTGTGCCAGATAGCACTGCCGAATAAGGCGGACTTCCAGGAGCACATCCTGCTGCACAACACGGCTGCACCCTCCCTCGGACTGCCACGCAGTTTCGCTGGCATCATGCCTCACAATCTGAGTGCGGTTCGATCTCCAGCATACACCCCGGCCCTGGGGGACCCGCTGCCACTGCCGCCTCTGCCCACTGAGAAAAGAGGTCCCTATGATCCCATAATGGGCCCTCCAGTTAATAACCCCATCTACACTTGTGCGTACTGTGGTGCAGGGCATCCAGATCTGGAGACCTTAAAAGTCCACTATCTAACCCATGATCCCCACCCGGCCTCCCATGGTCAGGACAGCTCCATCCTCAACTCAGATACTCTAAGTTCTGGATCACAGGGCTCTGTGGCCTCCCCCTCAGGAGGTCGTGTGCCTCAGGCTAATTCTCCAGACGATGAAGAGCGGCGCTTCAAGTGTGGGGAGTGTGGCAAAAGTTACCGGCATGCAGGAAGCTTGGTCAACCACAAACGCTGCCATCAGACAGGCCACTATCAGTGTACCATCTGCTGTAAGCAGTACCCTCATCTGGCAGCGCTACACAGCCACCTACGAAGCCACAAGGGACGTTCTTCCAACCAGTCTATTAGCAACGACAGCAATGACTGGCTGTCTCCAGAGCCCCTGACCCTGGACTCCCAGCAGAGCTATGTCCAGGAAGGCAGTGGTGCCACCACTCCAATCTCACTGCCAGGGAATCTCGGTGATGCTGCACACTTTGTACCGGATGGGGGCCACAGCAGTGGGTTGGACTCTCTTGAGTTCCACGATCGTTTTGATGGCAGCTCACTCTCCCAGAGTAACTCTGCGCACCGGCAGGCTGACAGACATGTGTGTGCAGATTGCGGCGAGATGTACGGTGATGTATCTGGCATCAAGTCGCACATGTGTCCCCGTCGGGGCCAGCCGCCACAGCAGGGCAGCATGTCCAATGGTTTTATGGGGAACATGAACTACCACAGCTCCAGTGGAACCTCGCTGCCAGCTGGAAGCTCCAGCAGCATGAAAGAAGGGGGCAGCCAGCGACAGTACTCCCAGAGTGGAGGCAAGAGGATGGGGAGCAATGACAAAGATGACGACGATGATGGAGAAGTGTATCAATGCTCTGTGTGCGGCAACCACTATGCGAGCCTCAGAGCCCTCAGGAGCCACCTGCGTAGCCACGCCAATAACCCAACAGCGCCAGGACCATCGAACCTGGAACAGGAGTGGAGGATGATCTGCTCCACATGTGGCCAGAGCTTCTCAAGGAAGCAGGACCTGCTAAATCACCAGTTAGTCCATGGGCCCCAAAGGCCAGATGGCCAGCAGCAAGGTATTGGAGGTAGTTCAGCCAACGGCAATGACAAGATGGATGGCCGCAACCACATCTGTGTTGACTGTGGCATGTTTTTTGCCGACCGCCATCACCTGATCACCCACCTGTGCCCTGGAAAGAATCGTAGCTCACTCAGCAAGTCGGGCCTTAATGGAGCCAAAGGGATGTCTGGAGGAGATGGCGTTAGCGGTGGGGTTGCCGGAGGAAGCCGTGATGTTGGTGGTGATGGACGCAGGCCATTGGTTGACCAAAGCGACAAGCCCCACAAGTGTGATCAATGCGGACGGGGATACAGACACCCTTGCTCGCTCCTCAACCACAAGAAGTCCCATAAGACTGGTGTGTTCCGCTGCCTGGTGTGCCAGAAACGCTACTACAATCTGCTGGCTCTCAAGAATCATCAAAGGACCCACTTTGATCTGAAGAGGTAGGGTTTTTGTTTTATTTTGTTGACACATGCAAAGTTTTCATGTTTGTCCCATGTCTGTCCTGGCTAAAAATATGTTAATTAAGTTACCTTTGGTCAACAAGAATTCTACAATGAAGGTGTTAAAATAAAAAAACTTTTATTTTATGACTAAATTGAATTGTTTTATGAGAACTGGGCTTTTGCCTGTTTGCATATTTTTGCATTAAAGGGTCAACATTTAGGTTTTTGCGTCAGTATAGTTGGTTCATTGTCGTACTGAAATCAGTCAGTTACACTGTGCCAGGATTGCAAATTTTAGTAGGACTTTGCCTTGTTGGCACAATAGAAGCCTCCATGGGTTCACATTATTAGTTGCAATGTAATAATTTTAAAGTATTTACAGAGATCTGATTGTGTTTTCTTCACCTTTGCTCGTCCCTTCTGTAGGCACAAGTGTGAAGAATGTGGCAAAGCCTTCAAGATCCAAAAGCAGTTGATTAACCACCTCCGTCTCCACGAAGAGCATCGGGCCAAAGGTCTTGTCCGGACCGGCCCCAATGGTTCCCGCTTCCAGCAGCCTGGTCCATCTCAAATGCAGACTATGAGAGGAGAATCGTCGAAGGGCCAAATAATGGGGGTCAAATACAGCCATCAGGGGTTCAAGAAGCCCTACTCCTCAGCCGGCACTTCGAGACCCCAAAAGTTTGACCCTGCTGAAACTGGACGGAGGCCTTTTGCCTGTGAAGAATGTGGGAAGACCTATCGTCATGCAGGCAGCCTGGCCAATCACAAGAACCTTCACAAAATTGGAGAGTACCACTGCAATGTTTGCAACTCCACATACCCCAACAGGTTGGCAATGAAAAACCACCTCCGGCTCCACTTTGCCCAGAAGAAGCACAACTGCCAAGAGTGCGGCAAAGGTTTCCGTACCCAGAGGCAGCTGGCCACCCACACAACGGCTGGCCTGTGCAAAGGTCCACAGGGTCCTGGGGCCCAGATGGATTTTGAGTGCGACGGCTGCTGCGAAGGGTTTGCCACGGCAGATGAGCTTGCAGCTCACGACTGCCCAGCCCAGCACCTGCCTTCATCGTCCTCTACCAACAGCTCCACTAACATCAGTATGGAGAGGAGCTCTGTGGACTTGGACTCTGATGAGAGACCCTACGCCTGTGACCTATGCAGTTGCGCCTACAAACATGCAAGCTCCTTGTTAAACCACAAGCACACACATAAGACAGGGAACTTCCGGTGCAACTTCTGCGACAAGCCCTACACAAACTACATGGCACTACGCAACCACATGCGCATCCACACGCAACGGAAAAAGCACATTTGCCATACGTGTGGGAAAGCCTTCCGGCTGGCCAGGTTCCTCCGCAACCACCAGAAGGTCCACGAGGAGGGCGCCACCCCCTTCGGCTGCCCCACCTGTGGGAAGAGTTTCCAGGGGAGGTCCGGTCTGGCCAGGCACCGCTGCGGGGACAACCAGGTAGGCATGGAAGTCAGGAGGAAGGCCACTGCACCCACGGGAGAGGGCGAAGAGTGTCGGTACACGTGAGTTCTCGTCAGTTGTTTGTGATTCTTCGAAGTTGAAAAAACAAATAGTGAAGATAAATTTAGATCTCTACATGTCTATTACAGGTATATGATCTCCAATCCGGCTTCCTTGGGACCATACGCGTGCCGGAATTCGGATTTTTCTGAAGTTTGGACAAATTGAATTAGTGGAGAGACCAGATAAGTCAACCCCATTTGCTTTCAGTTAGCATATATCACACACTTTAGTTTCTTTAGGCTACCTTCAATCAAACACTTCATGTTCAGATGTATTTTGTTTATATGTTTTCTTAGAACACAGCTTTCAGTAGAATTTCCTGTGTAGCAAAATTTGAAGTGTTGATGTTGTGTGTTCCTTGCTCTTGTTCTTGATTTTACTTGTAGTCTTTGAATTGTTTGTGTTTTTTTCTGACACTGGTCAGTCATTAGAGTACAACTGCAGTGATATGATGCAGCAGGGAAGATTAGGAAGTATTTGGAGCTAGCTGCACTGCACATGTTACAGGGTTCTGTACTACAGCAACGACATGGTCGAGGTTCTTTGGGCGTGTTCGACACATTTCTCATCACCAAGTTCAGATTTTAGTGATCACCCCAAAGAAGTTCTAAGACGAAAGCTCTTTGAAACAGTCCAGATGTGGGCAGGCTGTTTGATTTGTGCAGTGCAGGAAGCAGCAGATACCTCCCAGTTTCCTTCATGAATCCCAGCTGTTTGTCTCCCGTGTCCCCCTTCTTCACCCACCCAGCAATCCTCTCCCCTGTGATCTGTCTAGAAATCATAACGTTAAAATGGTACACCACTTTGTAGTCTTTAAAAGTTTTAAGCCGGATTTCAGATCATATACCTGTATGTGTGAGTAGTTTGATAAAGAAAAAGTGGTAACCAATAACTGAGATTAATTTGACTAGAATAGTAAAACCAGAAATCCATGTTCCATTACTAATCTCCCTTTTCTCTCCGCCTATCCCCCACCACCACCTGTTCTTTGTTGTTTGTCTCTCTGCACAGATGTGATCAGTGCGGCCGTTCCTACCGTCATGCCAGCTCCCTCCTCAACCACAAGAACACCCACACTGTCGGCATCTATCACTGTGCCGTGTGCCTGAAGACCTACTCCAACTTGCTCGCCCTGAAGAACCACCGTCGCATTCACTCTGAGACGCGGCGCCACCGCTGCCATGACTGCGGGAAGGCCTTCCGCGTATCCTCCCAGCTCTACA
>OOFC01041857.1:6530-23812 GCA_900323345.1 Pseudochromis fuscus | reverse complement strand
ACAAAATGTATTTTTGTATATTTGTGTGTTTTCAAATAAAAATATTGAAAATACATTGTCAGGTTTATCACAACTAATTTATATTTATTTTAATTTAATAAATTTGTAACAGTTAAAGTTTTATAATTCTACATAAATTAAAGTGCTAAACAACATTTTAAATTCAAAGCTACAAACTATATTTTGATTATAAAACATTTCTACAAGTTTTTTGGAATTGTTTTCTAGTATTTTCTTTATCTTTTATTATAGCGTGCATGTAAGTAATAAATAACAGCATCACATGTTGTAGCATGTTCCTGCTACTAGGACAAGGTAAAACCAAAGTCAAGTCACCTCTGCAGTGTTCAAACAGCATCTGTTCACAAAGCTCTGACCAGTCCAGTTTAAAAGCCACCAGCATACAGTAGGACAGCTAGGGACTGTACAGCACACTCTCCAGTAGCTGAGACTAATCAAGCTTATTCTCCAGAGTGCACTGCAAGGACACTTCACATGTGCAAATGTATCAGTGGTTTGACAAAAAAGAGAAGAAGAATTTTCAAAGATTTGCTTTTCCCATCCTGTTGTCGACATTAACTCTGAAATGTGCATAAGCTCACACTCCTAACAGGCTGATGCAGAGCTCAGCATCCACACCTGTCTGAGAGTAAACTCTATATTTGGGTAAGATGAAGGCCTCCTGCAGTTGTCCAAGTGGGCCAGTGAAATATAATGGCATGACTTGATGTATTTTTGTCATCATTAGCTGTCCACCAGCCGTCCACAATCCCTTGTGCTGAACATAACTGTTGCTTGTTCATGGTCTAGTAAAAAACATAATAACTGTCCAAATCCATGATGATTTTATGGAACTTTTAATAAGTTCCCATGTTTGACTGTTGAGCAAAAGCCAAAAAAAGACAAACTCAGATGTCGTCACGTTGTCTAGAACTTGTTGAACATGAAAATCAAGAGGACGTTAGGAATATTTTAGGGCTATTCTGTTTTAGAGACAGATTGATGATTGAGAGGTGTTTCAAGCAGCCCTTCCTGTAACCTTTTGTAATTTACTGTGGTTTCTAGCAGACAGTCGAGGTGGAAGGATCTTTTTTTATCAGTGCAAACTCACACATGTACTTTTAACAAATAAAAAAGTACTGTAAATCCAATTCCAGGTCGACTGTATGCGCACCAGGCTAACGTCAGCTAACTTTTAATCCGTCATGTTAGCTTTCAGGGGTCACTATCCAATTGACAGTTGCATCCTCTGTGAAGCAAAATGACTAGCTAAAGAGAAACATTATCTCCTCCTCCTCCTCCTCCTCCTCTTGTTCGGTCTCTGACCTTCTGTGAGGAAGGATCATCCCACCGTCTGGCACAGTTTGCCAAAGAAGCAGGATTTATGAAGGGGAAATTGCAACTGGCAAATGGGCAGGGTGGAGAAAAAAGGCCCCCCGGGGCAGAAGAGAAGAGATGGAGAAGGAGAGAGAGAGAGAAGCAAATATTTGACATGGACACAGGGCCTAATAGTTGGTTTTGACCTCCTTGTGAACTTTCATTGTCTTTGCAAGGCGGCGGAGACTATGATGAGAAAGCCTCTTACCCCCCAACAAATAGGTAATGAGTGGTAATGAGAGACAATGAGTAAGAGAGGGAGAGAAAGGGGAGGAGAGGAAGATGCTAGATAATGTAAGCCAGACGCAGACAGAGAAATTACAGAGAAGGGGAAGAGAGAGCGAGAGCAGCTGCAAGCACGGGGCTGAAAGTGAAGCTGAGAAGGTGCCGGGCCACGGAGGGAGCATCCAGGGAGCTGGGTGACGAGAAACACTGTCCGTTTGTGGCCACTGATAATACTTTCCATTCTAGCCGGGCTCTATGTGGGGGTCTGCTGTGTGTGAGTGTGTGTGTGTGTGTCTGTGTGTGTATGTGTGTTGCAGGCCCTGTGCGAGCTGCTGATTCCCCTGATTGCAGGCTGGCGCCCTGCTGGCGAGCCCCCGCGCACTGAAATTAAATCCACTCTGCTCCGTTATAAATTATAATGCTTTACAAACAACACCCCCACTGGGGAACCCGGGAGGGGGGAGAGAAAGGAGGAGAGAGGAGATGGTGTTAGAGAGGAAGAAGGGGTAGAAGAAGAGTATGGAAAGGAAGGGGGGAAATGTGCATATAAAAAAAGATGAAGACAGTGGTAGATGGTTATGAAAAAAACTTTCTTTGTAACTAGATCTGGATTTAAGTAATATAAAACACAGCTGGCAGAAACTGCCTCGTAAGCAATTAAACACAGCTAAGCAATAAAAAAAAAGATAAAAGATAATTAAATCAGGAAGGCCGGGAAAGAGACAGAACTGCACTTAAACCTAAGTGAATAAACCAGCCTTAAATTTAGGATTAAAAACCCCCAAACAGCCTTACCTTAAAGAGAAGGAACCCGAGACACCCTGGTGGAAAAGAAACAAACAGGAAGCGGGACAGATATGGCCGGGATGTTTGTGGAGGAGATAATAATAATAAAAAAAGTGAAAGAAATGCAGTGATACTGTGAGAGTGGGAGGGAGGGGTGGGAGAAGGGGGGAGCTAAATGGACCTTGTGGTGCCAGAGAGGCAGCTTGTAGTGCTGATATCCAGCTAGACTGGCACCACTCGAGCGGGTCGGGGCTCTGGTAGGCATCACAGAGCCAATATGTCTAAACCTGCAGCTTGTGTGGAGGTTGATAACCGGTCTGCTGGTGCCAGCCTTTAATTGACAAGAATTTTTATTATCCATTACTCCTCCTCCTCTTCCTCCTTCTTCTATAAAACAAAATGACAAAACATTTGTTGGTTCCAGTTTATCAAATGTGAGGACAAAACTCCCTGACAGAGCTGTTTCTGGATTTGTTTTCATCATTAAACATTAAATATATTTGGGGGTTTTTGGGCTAAAAAAAGTTCAAATAAAGTTCAGATAACAAAACGAGAAAACCCTCAGAGAGTGCAAACCTTGACCAAGGCATACACCAGCTGCACTGATGCTATAAAGTGAACACTGTTGCCCTCTTGGGGTGAGAAAAGGCATATTTAACCATTTCTGAAAAAGTTGTTTTTGTCCATGATAGGCCTGCCATGATGAATGACATCACATGGCTCAAGGCTGAATCTCCACCAGTATTGCTCCTCAGTACAGAAGCGGTGCAGAAAATGACCCCGAGACAGTGAATGCAGATTTGTTGCTGTGGTGCCAACAGTAATGTAACAACAATCCCAGCACCACTGTTGTTGCCAACAAACAGTCCAGTGCAGTCAAAAACATAACCTCCTAAGCAGTGGTAATAGTTTCAAAGTATTCTGGCTCTGCACTGGTCACATTGTTCTCAGCGTCCGACTGATGCTGCAGGGATGTAATTCGTCTTATTTGAGCAAACATGTTGTAATCATCACGTCCATCGCACTTTTATTTTTTCTGGACAGGACATGTCGACGACACTTACACACAACTTATTTATTTAATCCAAAATGATGCCGACTTCTATTACGAATGTCGGGATCCTTAGAGGACTCTGTCTCTGAGAAACTGTGATTATCAAGCAGAAAATACATTTTGAAAGAAGTGGAATCATAATCCACTGCTTTAGGTCAGATCCCCAGAGGTATACAGGAAGAAAGCTGATATTTTTGTTATTATTTCATAAATGTTTTTTTGGGGGGGCTGATAATAAAACCTAGAGGATCACAATAACTTGGGGTCTTGATGAACTAATGTAGATACAGTTTACATGAGTCAAACACACAGAAGATTCTATACTGGTCTAAGTTGGTTTTCCTCAATGGTCCTGACATTTTTTCAACAAAAACAATAAATAACGTACTGAAAAATATAAAGTACATTATTATTTGATTCTATTGTTCTGTATGCAAGCGTTCTACTTTATAAAGATATACAACACTGCACAATCTCATGAATACATTTACCACAAAGCCTGAGAAAAGATGCATATTTAATCTGCATTGTTTTTAATCAAACTCCAACTGCATTACATTCACATTAATTAATGACACTAACTAATATGTTATTGTTTTTAACCTAAGGATCCCATGACATCACAGAGCTGTAGCTCCAACCGGCAGACTGTTTTAGGAACAACAGGCCCATTCTCCAGCCCAGCAGGGGGTTCGGGTCATGTGCGGCCATCTACATTGTCTGCCAATCAAACCTGAGACTCAGACGCCTAAACAAAACTCAGCCTCACTTCCGTTAACGCCTGAACACAAAGCACACACCACTGATACAGGATGGCTGTCACCGCCGACTACCAGGAGCTGTCACAGGCCTCTGTTACAGAGAGCTTAGAAAGGATGCCACACACATCTCCTGTCACCACCGTTAACGGCCATGTAAGAAAGACTAAACAACGTATTTACTATGTGACCATATTAGCTGGTGGATCATTTAACTGCAACTTACCACATTTTTTGCACATTGTGTGACTGAGAGGGTCAAAAAAATAATCCAGGCAGCAGTTCTTCTTCTATTTTACATGGTAATATGGAATTAAAATGGCCAACTCAGGTCTTTATCCAGGTCATTATCAGCACGAGCTTGGATACTGTGTTACTCTAAGAAGTTGAATACGTGGGTGATTCTTAATGTGGACGTCTACTGGTCAAAAACAAGGAAATGATAATTTTAGAAACTCTGCAGGGTAACCTGTGAAATTGGATAATTGACTGGCTGGAAGTATGTCAGTCCCCATCGTTAGGTGTATAGGGTACTGCTGGTGATGACCTTGATGAGGACCTGTGTTGGTGGCAACCATAGATGGGTGCAGCTATGGGAATGTCACTCGATAGTTTGTGGACGACTGTTTTGAAGCCAGGAGTTTGGCACTGGACCATCTTTGTTTTATTTGGAGCCAGAAGTGACCATATTTGGATGGGAGAGTGGATCTGACTGCAGCTAGCCTCCTGGGATGGCACTACCTGGCCACTCAAATCTGCTGTCCTCATGATTCACTTGCTGTTTTTTCAGTCATTCACTGAAAGACAGGAACAGGCTCAACAGTACTGTTAAGATCTTCTTAAAGATCCTTGGAGTAAGGTGCAGGGCTGTTTCTGTGAGCAACAAATGATTAAAACAGCAAGCAGCTTCACCTGGGCACAACTTGTCAAGTGAAATGATTTTGCTTCCATTGTCACTATGCATTAACCTGCTCACACAACTATTCTAGCTCCTTCACACCTGATGGTACAACATATGCTTGGCTGCATTAACTACGATGGCTCCTCTTTTGTGATGTGCACACCAGCTGTTGTTGCTTTTGTTTTTTTTTTCTTACTGGTTCTTTTTAATAACTCTTTTAATCACTTAGTCTTTGAATGACTTCTTTGATTATTACCTGTTTGTCTTTACTTGTTAATCATTATTATTTATTACACGTGGTCCCGGTTATTCCGTGTTTGAATGTTAAGCTGCTCTCGATGTATGAATTGCCCCTTGGGGACAAACTAAGTTGCACTGAATTGAATTGCATTATGCATGACTTTAAGGCTCACTACAATTTAAATAGGTGAGTTGTATCCAAATTCACCGCCCAGCATACAGATCAGAGTAGGTTTTTGTACCAGTCTGAAAACATGATTGTTTCTGCTATAAGGTTGAACACTTTAACATGACGGTACAAAGGGACGGACTCATTTTTGAGGAACTGCGGGTTCAGTTTTTGTTGGACTTTCTTCAGGCCTAGAGTTTGGTGCTTGGTTGCAATGCGTATACAGTTTTAAATCCATTTGCCCTTTAATTTTCAGTATCAAGCCCCTGTGTGTGATCACGACAACCCAGCAGTGCTTCTACACTGCTGTCTTCATAAACAACTTTTCTCTTATTATTTTTATTCTATTATCATTGTATTTGTCAGTATCCTTGGGAAGGAATTATGTTCATACTGAACAATTCAGCTGGACATCATTTATGCCCATTGCCAGTTTTAAGTGGCAGTACAGGGAGCAGTGTAACCTTGGACCTTGGGGTTGTGGATGGGCATCAAGCATGAGTGAGTTTCAGGATGAAGACCATAAAGTATAAAAGGTGTCATCAAACAAACCAACAAAACTGCAATCTTCTCCTAAGTGTTCTGTTTTTAATCCAAATTTAACTCTACCTCAGACTTCAATGTCCTATTGTGGGAATAAATGTCTTTGAAAACATTGGCATTGAAAGTAAAGTAAAAAAAACAAACAAAAAACAACAGTGATAGTCTGTTGACCATAAAGTGGATCCATTGTCATTTTCATTATTTGCATACATTTTTACTTCCCCAATGTCAATGGGCATTTACTGTGATTACATTTTGTAACAGAGCAACAGTAAAGCATTGATTGTTTATGAATAAAAAGAAGAAAACGAAAGAAAATGAGCATCTCCATCAGAACAACAAAACAAGTAAGAATGAGACATGTCCCTGAAATATAGCAAAGCCTTCAGGATGACAGGACAGATTCTGATGAATGCAAAGAAAACCTGAGGTGTTTTGGCGTGTGCTGCTGAGGCGGTACAACACCAGCTTGCATGTCTTGCAGACAGGAAGAAACCAGAAAAGACTGAGCGAACGGGTTCAAGCATAATCTAAATGCAAAGTCAGCTCGGAGTCAAACAGCAGTTTTACCTGAAAAGAACCAACTGAGAGCGGAGGTGACAGCTGCGATCAGTACCAGCAAATCTCAGCCACAGAAAAAGACATCAACTGTCAGGACCATCAGGACGGAGAGGAGGACAGAGACCAAGGAAAGGTACAACACAAGTCAATCTGTGTGAGTACAAAAGGCAGTGTTCACGAGGAGCACAGCACAGGATAAGATTATATTCTGCAGCAGACAAAATGCTGAACCAGAGTAAATCTACTACAGGTAATTGTATACACACTTGCAGTGTTTTACCTGCAACATGAAGGTTATGATTTCACCTGAGTTTGTTTCTGTGTTTTCAGTTACTCGAATGAAAAGTCTCTGTGTCGCTTTCATCGTGAACCCTAGTAATTTGCATACTTGCACTTAGCACCTTGAATATTTTTGCTCACTAGCACATTGCACTTTGAACCTCTGCTTCCCTGTCTTATGTCTGTGATTCATTGTTGTTGCTGTACCCAGCTGCAGAAAAAAAATTTCCCCGCGGGATAATAAAGGAAAACTAACCTAACCTAACATTAGTTAATCAAGGTCTGGAGTTATTACGATCCTTCTGGTATAATGATCAAAATAAAATCCATGAATCAAAAATAAAAGGGAAAAATCAGGTTTCTTCCTGTATTGTTCCAGGAAGCTGACATCCTTCAAAAACTATTTGCTGTTCAAATCAGTTGTATTATACAAACATCTTTTCTCTGAGACAAAGTTGTCTGAAGATGGCAACAGTCCTAATAGGAGACGGCGACATTGGTGATTGAAAAAATAAGTTGTTTGAGTTACTGACATGTCCTATCCACAAAGAACATGGAAAACAAAAGTGTGACAGACGTGATGATTACAACAGTTTTCTGTCATAACAATATTCCCTGATTGAACATTTTTGCTATAATAGGATAAATTACATCCCTGCAGCATCAACAAGACGCCGAGGACAGTACGACCAATGCAGTGCCACAAATTCCAGCTTTTTAAACTGTTTTTCTTGTCGATCAGGATCTTGATCACTGCGCGGGAATGGAAGCGATCAGGGTCTTTACAGAGCAGCTAACGGAGTGAACTGCCATGGGCCCACGCCAGCACGCCATCCAAAATACTAACAGTTAAGTGTGCCAGCTGTCCAATCAGCTGGTTTTTCTTCCCCCCTCCCAGCCAATTACAATGCGATCAGGGCTTGAGCAAACAAAGCATTATAGGTCAGTTAAGCATTCCTCTCATCTCCAGGAATTCGCTGTCACTTTTCCCGAGGCACACACAACATCTGCAAACACCTGATAGGCCCGAGCGGCGGCCTTCAGCTCCCTCGTTGCCCGGGTTAAATTGTTACCACCTTTCTCTAATCCTGACTCTGACAATTAACTGTATGGCCGAGCACTTCAAAGCTCTCGACGACCAAAGGGGTTAACCCCTGACGCTCCCGGAGATTTGTTTTTGATTTTGCCGAGATCCCCAGACACTTTCATCTGTGCCCCTCACTCCTTCTTCCTCTCTAAATCCCACAGGGCCAAGCCAAGGGCAGTGGGAGGGGGGGAGGGGGGTCACGACTAATTTTGGCAAATTCAGTGTGATATTTGAAGGCTAATTTTTCAGTTTCCACAAGGTTATTAATAAAAACACAAGTGTGAAATGTAATCAGGTGGAAAAAGATGGTGTCTATTTGTATCACAGGACAAACATTATGGTTTGGTGGGAAAGAAAACATTCTGCTCTGCGCTCAGTTTAAGTGGCTGGCATGTGTGTTTCATATTTAGCAACTGCTTCTGAGATGTTTTCCTTGATCATAATCTATTAGAGCTAATAGTATCCTACAGCAGTCTGGCAGTGCAGCCCTGAAAGCTCACATCAGAGTAGGAGTAACTGACCTAAACCCATCTGACAAACATTTGAAAGGTTTCAAATCAAACACTTGTGACTGACCACAGAGCAGCAGCAGGGCTGAGTAGTAGTTTGCAATATTTTTGAATAATTTCCAGCACAATATGTTTGATACAAATAGATATCTGTGCTTATACTTCATTTTCTAGAAACACCAGTTTTTCACTTAAACCTAAAGTGTAGGTCAAGTCCAAGACATTCAAACAGTTGCGAAAACAGTGAAACAGTTGCAGAAAGTGTTACATTTGTACACTGTATTTCTTCCTATAAAAACTGATATAATAATGGTCAGTGTTGTGGTTGATATGAACAAATAAAAACAAAAAAACCTCACTGGGAATAAATCAAACACGATTACGTCTACGTCTACAACTATTTGATAATAAAGACCTGTCAAGGAATCACAGTTTTCCGTCTACTCAACAGGGCTTTTAATTTGAAACCCAGAAAGTCTGTATTGACAGTGTAATGCAGTAACTTTAAAGTTTCACACTGCTCCTAATCCCATTTCAAGCCTCAAAATTAGTCTTTGCACTAAAAATATGACCTATTCTACTTTTCAAACAGAGGCTATTAGATATGAAGGCCAGCCTAGGATATACGCTGGCCTCAAATAGAGGCCTGTTTCCTTTTGCAGCTGAGGTAAATAACCATCGTTGTTTCTAAGAAATCATTTGTTGTTGTGGTAGGTAGACCTCAGTGTATATGAACTTGTGCTGCAGTTGTTACAAACAAAAAGCTGTGGTGATAAAGTAGGTGAATCCATCCAATGTAGACCATGAACACAAAGTGGTTTCCATTTACTTACATTAGTGCCAGTCTCTACAAGAAATACACATCCCTCTTTTTTAATCTCCAGATTCTTAGTGACTGATTAACACAAAGTGATCTACAGTGCATCTCTGTCACTGCACAGCAGATTTAGAGCTGTTGGGGAGGTGTTATCTAACAGAGATAAGAAATGAGACCAAAAAAAAATCTCAAAAGAGAGTTTATTTGCTGAGGGCATCCACCTCCATTAGTCTCCCAGTCAGTATCCTTTCAACTCTGTCAGTTTTAACTGTGTGTATGTCGAAGGTGGTAGATAACCTTGTGTGGTTGAGTGTGTGTGTGTGTGTTAGGGGTAATAGTGTGTGAAGAGCTAGTCCTCCATGCATCCTGCCCCCTCCTCTATCCCCCAACAGTCTCCCCTGCAGCGCCTCAGCAGGAACTGGAGCAAATGCGTTTAGGAATTAAGACTGGGGAATGGCCTGAGGTGTGTGTGTATGTGTGTGTGCGCGCGTGCATATTTATGTGTGTGTGTGTGTGTGTTTTCATGGAGTTGTGCTGCTCTTTTGCGGTGCGCCAGCTCCTGCCAGCTGCCCCAGGATGTGGCCTGTCACTTCACATAGCCGCTGATGAGCCACACAAGTGTCAGGAAAGGTGAAGATGGAGATAACACCATCACGCACACACACACACACGCACACACACACACACACACACAGACACACACACACACACACACACACACACACACACACACACAAACAAGCACAAATACACACTGGTGAAAAAGGTGAGGAGGAAGCCGGACAGTTCTCCCAACAGTGCAGGAGGGGCTGAGATGTTATGCATACAATTCAAACCTTATTTTAAAGGTTTTGATAACGGCGTGACTTTAGTCCGAGTCATATCTTGGCAGAAGTATGACTCAGCAGATGCAGGAGAGGGGGAAAAAAAAATCAGCTTTCTAAGATGTCATCATCAGTCAAGGTCTGAGTTGAGTCGTACTGAACAGTTGTTCTGTATTTTATTGCTACTGTTTATTGTTTAGTGATATTACAATACTGGGGATGAAGGACAGAAAAAAAAAGTAAAATAACTGGAAGCACAAGTGTTTCTGATCAGTCCTGAGACTCTTTGCTGATATCAGAGCCTGGATTGACCGCATGGGAAAAAAGTCCACCTGCATCTCATTTACACAATCAACCTCAGTGCTTGTACCCGCAATCCAACAGACACAGGATACTGTTTTTCTTTTTCTGTCATTTGTAGACTTTTTTTATGCCGGTGTTCCTCAGCAGTTAAAATGCACACATACTGACTCTATTCATCCCTCTCTGCACTCCTGTCCTTTCCTAACCTACTGAACAATGAAGCATGGCTGATGTTAAGTGCCATGCTATTAGCCGTAGCGGCAGCAGACTGCCTGTGGCTCCGTCCGGCACCCAAAGGCTGCATATGCTTCAGAGCAACAGCCAGGGTGAGCACACAGATCCATACACAACACATGCTGGTCTTAACATGTGACCTGAGGTCATTTCCTTTTCTTTAGTTTCTTCTAATATTTAAGCTAGGAATGTAAATTATCTACGATATTATCACTGGAGACAACAGTGGCAAAAAGACAAATAAAAAGTTATTCATAATAGTTTATGATCATAAACTGAATATCTTTGGTGAGGAAGAACAAAACTGTGCAGATGCTGACTTGACATTAGAGAAATGTTTTGATTGGTGTTTTCATAATTTCTTTTTTATTGTTAAACTAATCTGAAAAAACAAATGAACAAAAATCTCTGAATCATTTACTGTGATGTCATGGGTGCTGCTGTGGTTGAAGATAAATCAGAAACCCGGTCAGGATGTATCACCAGACTCTGGGATAAACTCCCAAACTAATACCACTGATTGAGTGACTAATGCAGCGCTCCTGCCTCTTATCATGCGCCATCATATGGATATTCTCTAGGTGAGCTCTTACTATATGAACATGATCTACAGTAATCTATGTGTTTTCATCAAATTACCAACCTCCATCTGTAATGTGCAGTCGGAGGGGCTTGAGAGCGACCCACAGATCCCGATGTAATTACACACTATGCCTCTTCCCGGCCCACATACCATTCTGTCCCAATTCCCTGCTGTTTGGAAATCAGGGCTATGCTGGTGACAAGTTACAGTACACATGCCCCAGTTAACCTTTGATGTGAACATGTTCTTTTCTGAGGGAATGATATGGAGTCCAAAACCACGAGGGGCTACAGACTATCCCTGCAAACTGTACGGCTTCAAAGTCCTGCCTCTAATTTGAACCTTTTGTGCCACTTAAAAAGCCCATGGACTAATTTGACTCTGGCATGTAACAACCGTTTGGAGGAATGTTTGTCTGTCGAGTGTGTGTGTGTGTGTGTGTGTGTGACCACAGGCCTACCTGCTTTGATCATGGCACTGGAAGATTATGACAACACGCACACGAACACAACACAGGAGATTAATCAAAACTACATGCAGCACCATGTCTGCATCAGTGCGAACAGCGTGTAGACACAGACGGCATGAGCACCCAGATAAGACTCACGGGTCGTCATGGTATTGACATCGTATTTGCTTACACTGAGACTCCATTCATTTCATGCTCCCAAATAGCACTGAGACAAGTGTTGGGCCCCATGTGGATTTAACTTAATGACTAAGTTTGTGTAACAAAGGTTAAGTGTTTTACAAATTCCACATACGCCATCACTCTGGAATCAAAGATGGCTCCCGCACTCACTCGCCTCGCTCAGGAGCCAAAAAACGTTTCTCGCTTCTGGGTTTGCTTTGTGCAGTCTGCCACACATGTTCAATCAAAACTGGGCTAAAAACACAACTTTTTGTTGTTGTTTTTACAGTTGGGATTGTCCTGTCCAGTGTCTTATAGATGTTTCTTTTACAGTGGTAGTCTGTGTGGAGAAAAGGCTTTTTAAGCTGTAGAGGATTCTCTTGTTGCAATACTGGAAGTGGCCACTGGGAAAAAGTGACATCCGGCTGTCTCAATACATCCATGACTTTACAAAACCTGCATCTATGAAACAGACTTCCTCCAGAGTCTGTTTCATTTCCAAAGAACGAGTCCTGGACAACGTGTGACCAAACAGTGCTGAAGTGGTCAATTTAAAAATCAAGACTCATAATATCCCTGTCACTGACAACCCAGGAATTACAGTGAGAACTGGACCCAATGCCAGGATGAGAATCCATCACTGACTATTCACTGAGGGTGGCTGTGGCTCAGATGGCAGAGCGGGTCGTCTATGAATCGTAAGATCAAGGGTTCGATCCCAAATCCTCCTGTCCACATGTTGAAGTGTCCTTGAGAAAGACGCTAAACCTAAAGGTTGCTCCCAATGGTGGCTAGCGCCTTGCATGGCAGCTCTGTAGCCACTGGTGTGTGAGTATGTGTGTTAATTGGTGAATGAAGGGCCTTGTAAAGCGCTTTGGGACCTAGCTAAGGTCAAAACAAGTGCTATATAAATGTCCATTTACCATTCTGAAGTGTGACAACGCAACAAGAGAAGCAATAAAAAAGCAGCAGCCTGCGGACACAGACCATCATTTCTGTCATGTTAGTGATTTATGCCTATAAATACTTCCAGTATTTGGAATAAGATGTATAAGATATATGTCATATAAAATAAAATGTGTCACACAAAGTAGGCTGTCATGGAGTGTCAAGATGACTACATGTAGCATTTAAAGAAATATAAGTATAATAACGGATCTGGTGTTAGTAGATAACCAGTATTAAAAGGCTTTGGAAAGGGACTGGGTGCAACAAAAGTAGAGCTGGACATAACAGTGGAAAACAGTGCAGTGATGATCAGTAAATTGATTTAATTAATTTTATGCAGACAATTGAACATTTACAGATTATTTGAGTTCACTTCTCAAAGAAAGCTAAAGTGTATCCATTAGTGTGATGAACAAATGCGAGGGTGAAATACTGGGCACAGCCTAAAACAAGTAGCTAAAAAATACCCTTTCCATGTTTAATGCACAAACAGAGACTGAATTTCGAAATTAAAAACAATTCTGATACGAATTGTGACACCCAGAAACTCAATAATACTCACAATCCAGTCCATATAAGGATATTGCATGAATATTATGGAGGATTACAGAACTCAAAGGGGAAAGTAAAAGTTAGCACCTCGCTGAGCACAGGTTGCTCAACTTTGACTTCTTACTATGAGTCAACAGAAACATGATCATAACATTTGTGTCACCTTCTATTTGCATGTATCAGAGAAAATCCAGAACCACTAAATACACACACACACTTCCACACACACACACTTCCACAGCCGGGTCAGCCGTGTCTTATATCAAAGACCACGTGAGGAAATCCCTGCTGCTTCTCCGTCTCACTGTGGTGACAGACGGGCGTTTTCACTGATTCTAACCAACCACGGTCGCCATGGCTATGACATCAGCAACAAGGAGCTACCTCTGGGGACCAATGATTAATTAACATTGGCTTGAGCCAGCAGCGCGGCACAGGATGTGATCTAATTGACAGTGGGTAATTATGTAATGGCCTCGCCTTGTAAAAGGAGATGAGCTGGAAGTACTGTAACGTAGAGCGGAGATGCAGAAGCGCTGTGCACGCTGGAAAACACGCACACACACACACACACACACAAACTAAATGAGGCTGGTTTTGTTTTCCTGTCGTTGCCCTCTTACCCTGCTGATGTGGGGGTGGTTGGCTGGGCGTCGAGGGGGTGGTGGCGGTGGAGGTAGTCATCCCCCTCGCTCTGCTTGCTTGGTAATAGGCCCGTCTGTGTTTGTTTACCCCGGCTGAAATGTCATGAAGCAGCCGGCCCCCTTTGATCCGGCATTAATGTCACCACAATATGTGTCATTATCTGGGAGTTGGGCTCCACTTCACATCCCAACTTATTGGAAAAAGGAACGTGACTAAGATGCTGTTCACTAAATATTTTGGACGGGGGAAGGGGAGGCATGGCACGCCAGCGAGGGCCTGCGATTGGGCGAGTGTGGAAGAAACAAATCAGAACCGCAGTTGGAAGAAACAATGTGGCGCTGCGAGCGTGTTTACTGTTCAGTCAAGAAGCAGGAGAGCTGACGAAGTAAAGACAAAGAAAACCTGGCCTGTGAAATCTTCTACAGTTGGTGCTGGCATGCAGACAAGACAAATACTGAAACAAGATGTTAATGATAATATTTAAAGGGACATTACACCAAGAACAGCACCGCATCACACTGATGAAACTGGTGATTAGAAACTAAATACATACATATAGCTTAATATGTAAAGTATAGAATGGTATGACTTAATGTATGGTTACCATGGCAACACAATGTGTAAGATAAGATAAGAGAGACTTTATTAATCTCACAATGGAGAAATTCACTAGTAGTAGTTGATGGGATAGTAGTTGATGGGATACTGCTCATACACTTATAACAGTTGTAAAAGAAGTCATTTCTATTAAATACTTGGTTGCTATGTTTAATTTAAGCTGATCAATTTCAAATAAAAGAAGGTTTGTTGCTATGGCAACCTTAAGTCCTCCAATGGAAAGTTCATACTGTAAAAACTGAAAATCACAGCTAAAAAGAATTCATTTAATATCTGTTTGGACCTCTTTATTATGTTTACCAAATCTGGATGAAAATGACAAAAAAGGAATAAAGCATTGAAAAGTTAGAACCTTTAAAAGTTTATTTAAAAATTATAGCCAAAAATGTAAACGAAGGTAACAAACTGGTGTAATCCTTCCTTTCTGTCACATCCAAATATGGTCACTTCCAGCTTCAACCAAATGTTCAAATGGCAAATTCCTGGTTGTGAGTCAACAAACCAAAGTGTGACATCACATCAGCTTTGTCCATCTCTAATGTACAGTCTGGGATTTTAATCCCACAGCAACACAAAAGACAAACTCCAAAACAAATGTCCAAGTTTGTTGAATCTACAGCTTCAAACAGGGCCCAGTGACAGACTGTTTTCAGACCTTTCAGCTGCATGTCATGGTCTTCATCACCAGTTGTTTTTTCTGCCACTGAACAAACCACTGTTCACTACAAGGTTTGAAAATATTAGAAAAGTTTTTTTTTCATCTCCTAACAAATAAGAATATATCTTTTACAAGAACTTTCTCAGTGTGTATCACAATGCTCTCCATTAGAGTACAAGTCAAGCAAGCAGACAGGTATTGCAACACGACAACAAATGATCCTAATTACACACTGCCATTAGTGGTGAACAGATGTCCAGCTGAGAAAATAAAGCCAGTCTGCACACTACTCACACACACATTTCTTACAATAATGTAGATCAATTGATACACCCTGTGATCATTCGAGAATTTCCAGCACCTCCTTCAGTTACAGTGCACCCAGCAAAGTTAAAGTCAGCAACTTTAAAGTGAAACTAAATTCTCCTCCTAGACTATTTGGTGCTCTCGCTGCCTCTGTATTTGATGAAGGAATGATATTTGGTAGCATTTGGGAGGAGGCTGACACCGTGAGCATCCGGAAGTGCATGTTGCTCTTAAGTGCTGACCTGGAATCAGATTAGAAACTCCTTTGTTCTTAATCTTGACGCTGAAGGAAATGAGGAGAAACCCAGTGTCAGTGGCTTTCAGGCTCCCTTTGATGTCAGAATGGGCTTGAGGTCAGAGTGACCTAATGAATGTGACGATTACTGGTTCCCATGATGTAATTTGGTTTCCTACAACAGTCGCTAAACACTACAGAACCCCTCATATCTCTTTCAGTGTGTTTGGAAAACAAGACGCCTCGACTTTTTTAGCGATGGCTGGAACACGTTTAAATATTAAGGCTTCCGTGTTGCGTTAAGGTCAGGAATTAGTGTCTGAATATGGAATAAAGGCCCGAGAGGAAAAGAGAGGGGCATAAAAGTGGCTGTGCAGAGGGCTAAAATAACAGTCTGACTACACAGTCTCAGCTCCATCTGCTTCTAATTACTCACTATCCTCGAGATGGAGAGGAGGGGAGGGGGTGGGGGTGGGAGAGTACAACAGGAAATCATGTCAGCACCGGGTTACATGACTGACGGAGGCTGGGAATGAACCCGTTTCATTTCGGGATGGTACGCCTGTTACCTGGGAGCTGTGTTTTCATGCGTGTCTCTCTGCTGCTATTGCTAATTTAATGCCACTGCAGCGTATGAGGCGGACTTCAAACGGCCTCTTGCATGCACCACAGAGTGTCAATTTGACCAAGTGAGCAGACACAACAACAGGCCGGGCCAGTGACTCTCTGCACAGTGTGTGTGTTTGTGTTTGTTTGTGTGTGGGAAGGGTTAATAACATCACATCTGATATGTACAGTATATGAGTGCTGTGTTGAGTACGATGCTAATGGCCACGTCAGAGATCCAGCACTAGTCCACTTGGGCTTGCAGGTTAACACATGCAGCAAGTGACTCACTGATCATAACTCATTGACTCAGTAGCATTAGATACTTGCCACTGCAGCCCACTTAGTGCACAGAGCAAGTGTGGATCGTGCCGTGCTTGGGTTCACTAACTAGTAGAAAGCAAAGGGCAGCGAGCCACTGCCTGATTAGCATTGTCACTCTGTCTAAATAAGTGGCGCTGTGCTGAGGTGCTGCTGGGAAAATAATGGCTGAGAGTCGAGCATCAGGACTGAGCCTGACCTGTGTTCACCCACATCACAGTGAGGACAAATACTTGTACTAGCTAAACTTCCTACCTACTGTGGTGCTACAGAGACAGACAAAATGAGATAGATAATAAAGCTGATTTGAATTCTGAAATTTAAAAAATTCTTAAGTTTTAAAAGTTTAAAAAGTAAAAAGTTAAATTTTTTTAATGTTTTTTGAATGTATATTTATTCAAATTACTAATATATTTCAATTTTACTTTTGATTTAAAATATATTCATTAAACCTTTAAATTGTTAAATATATATTTAGATTATGTTTTATTTTTACATTTAATATATCTATT
>OOFC01041856.1:16453-32418 GCA_900323345.1 Pseudochromis fuscus | reverse complement strand
TTTTCTGTAAAACATTAAACTTTAAGGTTATTTTCTAAAGCTTGCCATTGAAGTTTATATTCTATAAGCATGATCTTTTACCTTTTTGGCAATAACTAATTTAAGTTTGCATCTGCTCCTCCACACTCAAAGCACATAAACATGACTGCTTGTAGGTGGGAACTTGCATTCACTTGACAGATTTGACCAATAGTAAAATATAGCACATCAAGCTGTGACATGTGGGAAAAACATCTACCGGAAATAAAAAAAAAAAACTTTGCTGCAGGCGGGTTTAAAAAAAAGTGTATTTACTGCTGAGAATTACATAATGTCCTGACAGGTATCTGTGAGTCAAATATTCTGTGAAAACACTCAGGTCTCTTTGTCCCCGCAGCACATTATTAGGACACAGAGTAAGACAGTCAGTGGGCCTCGTGTTGCTTGGTGTGAAGTGTTGCAGCCAGTGAGTCATTCTCCCAGCCAGAGAAAGTGGTAATGAAGGCTCAGCTAATTTAGTACAGCACACCTACAAGCTGCTGAAATAGACTTGAGAAGAAGAGGGTGCGAGAAAGAGACGTGAAGAAAAGAGCTGGAAACAAAGAGGCAGGAAAAATAAGAGAGGTGACAGAAAACACAGGAGAACTATTTAGACCAATGTCCTCAATTTGTACCATTTCATCAGTGACACCCACATGTCTGGATCTAGGGTTTGCTGTGCCCGTATTCATGGTTCTGATTACAAATGTGACTTCACCCTATGTGGCACAGTGATGTGTTATTTTGAAAGGTTGTACTATCCTTTGTTAGAGTGTACAGAAAACCAAGATCTAACTCAAGAGCTCAGCAGTTTGGATATAATATGGTTTAAGTGTCCAAATTTTGGTGACTATGAAACACTGAGCAATGGTTCCCCTGAAATGTTAATTTGACAATTTAGGTAATGGGCGAGGGATTGGCGCACATCTGTACTTCAAAACCCAGGGTCGGGTTTTGGCTGTTACATAATTCTAAATGGATGAATAATCATGGAGATTCATGCAGTGTGAAATGATTCACTGGTAAAGAAGAGCAAACAACAATGAGCGCTGTGTAGGTGTGCGATGAATGAAGGAATTAGCATTACATATTGTGTAACAAATTTAGATATATCATAAAAACAGCATATATGGTTATGTAAGCTACAGGTGTGTATGACATCATGTTGAAACAGCGAAGTCTTTGGCCGAGTTTGTCTTCTCTGCTTGACCCTGCAGTCCAATAGCAGCGACCAAGTGCCTCTCACTGCAACTCAACCCTGGAGTAATCTAGTTAAAGAGATTAGCGAGGTGGTTATGTCGCAGGAGGACGGCAAAATAGACATAATCCCCGTAAGGTGTTGCTCCAGATTTGGTGGTTTTTTTTTTTCCACACAGTTGAAGATTACAGGTTAGGTCACAGAGAATCCTATTTGATCAGAGGTGTAAATAAACAAAACAGAGAGTGTCTTAGAGACTGTAGCACCGATGACTACTTCATTTTTCTCTATATATTTGTATGATCCTATTTTACACTCGTAGTTTACATTTCAGTCAATTTCTCTATACATCTATATCAACTGTATCCTGCAGGTAGTTTTGTAATTGAAGAGGTTTTTTGTGTGTCTTATTTATGTGATGTAAATGTTCTGTGTCAGGGGAGGTGCTGCAGTGGTCAGCACTGTTGTCTTACAGCAAGGAGGTTCTGGGTTTGAATCTCGGCCTTTCTGTGTGGAGTTTGCATGTTCTCCCTGTGCATGGTGGGTTTTCTCCAGACAGTCCAAAGACATGGCAGCTTGTGTCTGTCTCTGGTGACCTGTCCAGGGTGTACCTTGTCTCTCAGTGTTACCAACTGGTATAGGATCCAGCAGACCCCTGTGACCCAATTTGGATAAAGTGGGTACTGAAGACTGACTGATGTTCTGTGTCTTATGTTATGTTGTATGTAACACAGAGGGACGAGGAGCCACTGCATCTCAACATATCATGGAAGTGACAATAAAAAGCTTGAAATCAGCACTGATTTGTAACTGTTTGTTGTAATGCTCCACACTGGTTCTTGCACTGTATATTTTTATAATTGATGTTTTCTCTGCAATTTCAACTCAATTCAACTTTATTTATAGAACATTTTAAAAAGACAGCATGGTCAGCCAAAGTGCTGTACACTAGCGTAATTCAAATCAATTTGGTTTCATCCAGTTGTGTTTCTATAATGCCACATCAATCAGTCAATTAATCAGTCTATCAATCAATCAATCAATGTTATGTTATGTTATGTTATCAGTAAAGAGGTTATGTTGTTATGTTTCTAACTACATTATCCTACGTTAAAAGACAAATGTATTCTCTTTTGAGATTGCCATTATTCTGGTATTTCATCAGAAGTTAAAGAAGTATTCAGGTCCACCTCAAAATATTACTTCAACAAAAGTACATTAGTTTAATCATGTATCAATGTATTAAGTGATGCAACAAGTGACAAGTGTAATACAAGTGACTTGTGTGTACTGATACAAAATTAACCATCTTTAACTTCTTCACAAACAGTTAGCTGGTTCAGTCCAAACATTTGTTTGAATATTATTTTTCATCTTTAATCTTTTGAAGTTATTTAAACAAAACCTTGGAAGTGAAGTATTTTCATTGGGGTAAATGACAAAAATTCCTCAACAGCTGAAAAGTGAAATGGGACGTCAACTGCTCTTTTGTGAAGGCGGAAATGTTTAGAACCACCAATTCAATCAATCAATAAATACTGTATTCAATAACTCTACTATATGGTTATCATCCTATTTTAATGTAAAATCTTAGTCATACATGTAACTAGTAACTAAATCTATCAATGTAATGGACTAAGAATTTCAGATGTCCCCTTTAAATGTTTTGGATTAGAAGAATAATTTAACATAAAATCAAAACTACCTCAATACTGTACTTAGTTACTTTGACTTGCAGTACTGGCAGCAGGAGAGGACATTTAACACAGCTTTGTTTTACAGCATTTTACAAACATTATAATCTAGAAAGTCCCAGTCCATGGAGACCAATTAAAGACTTAAGGCAAGTCAAGCAGAGTGGTAAACACAGCAGTACCAACACAGAGATAACTGAGAGTGTGGAGGAGTCAGACTCATGCCTGAGCCGACAGACGTTCACTGTGTGCATGTCTTCTATTGATCACTGCAGTGTGTGTGTGTGTGTGTGTGTGTGTGTGTGTGTGTGTGTATGTGTGTGTGTTGTGCAGTGGTTCAGCCCACGCTCAGTCCCACAAAGCTCCGTTTGCCCGGCTCTCATTCACTTACCTACCCGTTACTATAGAGACACAGTGGAGAAGAATGCAGAAAGCAGGCTGGCAGACAGATATGCAGGAGACCTGGAGTTGAATCTTAATAACAAAGAGAAGGCTCACAACATAGCACTGGGAGACTGTTACATAACGCTGCTGCAGCATTCTGCCATGCAGTCAACCTGTTAGGAGTTAGGAAAGAGAAAAAAACAAAAAAAATCTATAACCCGAATCCTATTTTAACCATTATGACGTGTTATTTTCCAGCTATTCTCGTAAGTGTTCGACCTCCGTGATCAGAATATGTGATTCCTCAGCTCACACTATCTGTATGGATGTCATATAAGATCAGTTTGGAAGCTGCTGATAGTTTATGCTACTAGAAAAAATTATCAATTAGGTGGCGATATTTTACATCTGTAGTTTCAATAATTTACACCAACAGACTTTGTAGTTAAGTTTAATGTTTCACCTCTGAAGAGTTCATTTCAAACAGGCCAGACTAAAGAAGCAAAGGTTTGATGTGAGTCTTTATTATCACCAATCTGAAACTGAAACCTCATCTGTTTCTGAGTTCTCATCCCTCCTCTCTGCCTCCACCTCTGTCTCCTCTTCACACTGTTTCTGCCCCTTTTCTGTCACGCTGTCTTTTTTTTTTCCTTATTTCACGTCTACGTTTCTCAACTTTTGTTCTGTAAATAGACACTGTATGTGTCCCTGTGTCCCTGTATGAGAAAAGAGAGCGAGAGCGAGAGAGTCACAGACAGTTCTGAGACTGCAGCAGATTCTAACCAATCACATGAAGGAACCCTGCAGCCCACGTGGCTTATTCATAAATCCAGGAGGAAATCCTTATCAATTCAGCTCCATTCTGTCATACACAAAATCATCATTGTACCCCTGATCTGAACTGAAAGATGAAGCTGAAACTTCAGACTCTGTCACATTTTGTGCATCTCAAGTATGATTTCTTTCTTTATATGCATATATTTAATGTATTATTCGGTTATTTTGCAGATCTCTGGAACTTCATATCAAAGATGTAAAAAGTGAGACCAGTCTGGCAGATGTGTGCATGCAGACTCCTAAAATGTGAGGGTTTTATAATTCTCACTGTTTAGTTGCCTGTGTTCCCATTTCAGTATGTGGCCCCGATTGTAATACCCAAGACACGCAGGCAGGATACCAAAAATATCTCTTATATGTGTCATCATGCTTTGCTGTTCTCAGTATAAAGCAGGTATCAGCTGCAATATACTGTAGGATGTAATGTATCTGCTAACACTGCTACTACACACTTAGAATATTAAAACATGAATCTCTCAAACTTTTGTATTTAATAATTCACCTGTTCATTTCTGAGTTTTTTCCAACAAATAAACTCTCTGGAGTTTCAGTCTCATGGCAACGTCCGTTAACATCCCCAACTCATCCCAGTGAGCATATTCGTCATGGGCTTGTTTCTGTTGCGTAACCGTGTCTCAAGGGTTCCCTGCAAATCAAGGATTAGTGGGTGCTGTGTGTGGATAAGAGGCTGTCCGAGTTAATTACTGCTTCAACAAACTGCAAGGTTTGTACGAACATGGACTGCAAGCATGTGTGCACACATTAGGATTTACTGCACTGTGTACTGCACCCGCTGCTGAACATGAGGACAAAATATTCAGTGAACAAAAACAATGCGAGACAGACGAGACATCCTACATAAGTCTGGATTTATTTCATAATGGTCACCATAAACAATTACTGTATATTGACCTTTTATTAACATGTAGAGAGAGTGAATGCAACTGTGGTGCAATGCCACAGACAACATACACACAGCTAAATATCACTTTCCGTAAATGACATATAGGAAAAAAATGAACTGTACAAAAGGTTTAATTCACAGATGATCATTCTAAAGCGAAAACTGGTGATGGTAACCGCAAACCTAATGGCAAACACTCCAGCGCCTGAGAAGGACACACTGGCACATCACCGTTATCTTATACCACTGTGCAAAAACATCAAAGGTTTGTTCACAGCTGTGCAAAATAGCAGCATTATAATTCACTTTCCAAGCAATGGATTCACAATACGACATCACAATGATCAATCAGATGGACCACAGTACTGAAAAGTCAGGCTTTGCCCTGTAAGTTTGGTTTAAGTGTCAAAATCAAATCACTTTTAGCTTATAGAAACTGCAATGACACAAAGTGCAAATGACCTATCTTCTGTCACCTAATGAGATAACAAGATTTATTTTTTTTACATTAAATATTTAAATATTTTTCTGAAGAATCCTGAATTGACTGAACTGAAATTGAACTGAAGCCAGCAAACTGAGGCCCACAGCACATTTTACAGAACAGGGCAGAACAACAACAACAAAAAAATAATAATAATTTGACCGTTAAGCTCTATTTAGTTTTTTTGTTGTAATACTCAAACATTGTATACATAAAATAAAGAGCAAATTTAAAATGAGGGATATGTACATGTAAACCATATAGTTTCAGGCCATTTTATAGTTGGCACATATGAGATTTTTGTATAAAAGAAAAATCTCTTGAAAAACTGTACATTCCTTTCAGTCTCTCGTTGACCTCTGCAATGTGTTGCAGAGCAATACATCGCAGAGGCCAACACGTATTGAAAAGCAATACATAACGGAGGCCTTGCTCTGTGTGCAGCCGTCTCTGAGCCCATTTAGTGCAATTTAACACATTCCAGTTGGGGAAGAAGGTTCTCTCTTCACTAATGTCACATTTCCCTCTTTGTTCAACTTGAACCACCAGCCTACTTACAGGTACTTTACTACATCACCACGCTGGTAACGCAAAATGAGATTCCTGTTATGACAGATTTGGTGTTGTTTTTATCACACAAGAGGAACTGAAAACAGATAGTGAAACAGCTATACATACAGCATTATGTTTTTCTGCAGGCGAGACCTTTTAACATGTAGTTTGCAAACGGAAACTTTCCCCCTCTGTCGCCCCATAGAGGAGTATCTACAGTTATATGTGTTCTGTCCCCTTAAAGAAACATGTCTCTGATATCTGTTGCATCATCACATCAACAGCTTAATTAGAGATGTTAAAAAAAAAGTACAATATACTCCTTGTACTGGCAAGGCTTAGGCTCGTGTGCTGAAAGTATACTTGCTGGGCTGATTCTGGACCACTTAAGCCATGCTTGGCTCTGCTGTGGCAAAGTGACTCAAACAGCAGGGGAGTGGAGGAGAAATGGCTGCACAGGTCAGCACCTTGGACAGCTCCGCCTCCCAGGCTCGGCTCACAGATCTATTCTGGTCCTGCCTGGAACCTCTCCTCACTGCGACACCCATTCACTTCCAGTGAATATAGGCTAATCATGAATGAAACAGGGGATTTGAGTGTCACTAAGAAAGCGATTTGTAGCACGCAGTCAAATCCCTGCGTCACTCAAGGGGACGAGACAAAAAAAAGAGAGAGAGAGAGAGAACAATATACCATTGGCATGCATTTATGAAATCTCCTACACTGTAGCCTAAACATCATACTGAAGTTGTGTAACATCATGAAAGAATATTCAGCCCAGAAGCCTTCAGGCTCTCCATGCAAAACCATCCTTTGTGTGATTTTGCGCTTTACATTCATCTTTAAACACACCGCAGTGTCTTGGTCCGTTTCCATGTCAGCGGTCAAGGTTTGACTCGTTCGTGTCGCGCTGGTTTTTGAGGTCCTGGAAGACCTCGGTGAAAAAGTGCGGGTCTGCGTTCAGCTGCAGCATTTTGGCACTCATCCTGTCGATGATCCGGAGCGACGTCTCCCAGAAAACGTCCTTGTTCGCCTCGATCATGAACGGCTTGAGTGGGTAGGAGATCTCGTTGCCCATGTAGGAGTAGGCGAGGTAGAGGCAAGTCTGAAAGGTGCCCTGCAGCTCGGCCGGGCTGTCGATGCTGTCCGCTATCGTGTCTTCGCACAGCAGGTACACGAACACCACGTTGGCCGGCGTGATGAAGCCCTGGTCCTGCCAGCCTTGGAGCAAAAGAGTCCGATCGATGTTGCGGAACCAGAGGATGACCTCCCCGCTGTTTAACTCTTTCAGTTTAAAACACCTGCGGCACATGAAGTCCCCCAAACAGCGCAGCAGCTCCCCGGTGGACGCCTGGATGACTATCCGCCTGGGTGACACCAGAGACAAGCTGCTGGGTTGCTTCTGGACCGAGGCGAGCCTCCCGTTTTGAACGACAGCCTCATTGTTCTGCGTGGGGACCGTGGGCACCGGGACTGGGATGGGCGCTTTGGGTTTCTTCTCTTCATTTTGGTGCGTTTTCCTGATGTTTTCGCTGTTCAGCTGAGCCACCTGGCTGGACGGGAGCTCGCGGGTGGGCAGCGGGTTCGGGGTCACTTTCTTTGCGCTCTTCTTGGCCGAATTGGCCACCAGCTTCTTCCAGGACAGAGACACGAACATGGAGTGTCGCTTGATGCTCTTGTCGTTTTTCAGTCCATCTCCTGCGGCATCTGCGTCCATAATAGACGCCTTCTTCGTCGCGGGAGATATGGAGAGCACGGTTCCCATGACTGCAAAGGAGAGAGCTGCGGTGCTATGGATGCTGCAGCAACTTCAACGCAGAATCTTTCTGCAGAGTGAGAGGCGGCGAACAACAGTCACGACAACGATTGAAACTCCATTTACACCGTTTGCTGAGCCCGTCTAATCGCTCCTTGGCGAAGGTTGAACAAAGATGGAGCTGACACTGAAATTATATTCCAACAGATGCGCTCTCTGCACGGAGACGCTGCGACACGGTCCCATATGCCCGCAATCTAAACGAAGATTAGTCGCTATGCGTAAATCCTGGGTTTAAACGAGCCAGTGAGTGCCGCCCCTGACTGACAGCCGAGACGGCCAATGAGAAGACCGATCAATGATCCAATCACTAGGGGGGTTGTTTTTAGTTCTAGGTTGCCATTGATAGCAGCCGACACGCACTACTTTGGTTCAAGTGCTATTCTCCCGCATTAGTCCAATTAAACTAGAGCTATTTATAAATGAAATCATTTCCATCTAACCTTGTCAGCTCTTTGGTAAAACAGGTCCTTACAGTGACTCTAGGTCTGGTGAATGGTGTGGTGCAGTGGAGTGGGCTGCGGCAAGCTGGCACCTCTCATGATTTTCTACATCCTTTAAATTAATGAAAAGCTACTAGACTCATCCGTGCAGTGGAGTACAGATATACTGTCAGGCCTATTGAAAAGACTATATGAGTATTAAAAACCTCTTACAGTATTAATGCCACACAGATTTTATAATCATTGAGAATCTTTGGAGTAATCTCAACTCTTTAAATGAACATAATTTAAACCCGACATCAGTTTTGAACTTCTATAAAGGTCCAATAAGTCAATAGGATCTGTATTAAGGTGTAATGGGTATATGGAAACTGGAAAACATGAGATCTGACCACATACTGTTTTGATCCTGAGATGAATGACCACACTACTGCCTGTGTTAAAATGAAATGCTTGCAGCTCTCAAAACAAATGAAAACGTATAAAGTTTGTGGAGTCAAACAAGAGTTACTGAGCTGCATTTCTGGGCCGGTTTCAAAACATTTGAAAGCACATGAAGGTTTCATTCTTTCCACAATAGCTCATACAGGAATGTTCCCTGAATAGTTGTTGGAAAGGAATCTGTATGAAATGATGGTGCCAGCTCTGGGCAAAGTAAACTTGAAATGTTTTCTAAATTTTGAGCTATGCGGCGTTACCTCTTGCTCCTTTCTGGGCACCTGAACAATGTTTACAAGAGAAAATATCATGGACAGGTAGCAGAAAGTAACAAAACCAAAGTGAGCTTTCAACTCAGCTTCAAATATTTCCTTTGTCAGACCTTGGTGTATAAAGCTTTTATAAATAAAACAGGTGTTTTCATGGACCATGAAATTACTACAAGTTTTCTGCAGAAGCACATCCATGTTGTAGGAAACATGCTTGGTATTAGTGGCTCTGTGAACACGATGCTACTGTAGGAGTGTGTAGCATGTCTTAGGATCCACTTAGGACCTATATAAGTGATCCAATTAGCCTCAGCAGAACTGGCACCCCGCCACAAGTTACATGACGACTGTGTGATCTTTCCATTAGGCTTGGAAAGGAAACATGCAAATAGCACTTAATGTCCAATACAGCGAAGTCCTCAGCAGGAGCTTTACCATTTACTGCAGCTTAATTGTAAAAGATTATGCAATTAATAACTGTGAACTTGGGCTCTGATGTCATGCGTCCTAAATGGTTTATCGTTTTTTGTAGCTCTATCATAAGTGTAATGATCTGTACATCAATGAAAGTTTGAATTAGGTGTTTTGTAACAGGTAATGTGGAAGCCAATAGTTTTTTATAGCCTGGCCTTAAACTACGATGGCAGAGAGGTGAGGTGTAACAGGTCAGTCACAGTGCAAATGTAGTGAGTTAAGCAAGATACATGTAAATGGTAAGTGGAGTACATTTATATAGCACTTTCATAACTTTAGCTAGGTCCCAAAGTGCTTTACAAGGCAACTCATTCACCCATTCACACACATACTCACACACCAATGGCTACCAAGCTGCCATGCAAGGCGCTAGCCACCACTGGGAGCAACTTAGGGTTCAGTGTCTTGCCCAAGGACACTTCGACATGTGGACAGGAGGAGCAGAGGATCGAACCCACAACCTTACGACTATAGGCGACCCGCTCTACCACCTGCGCCACAATAACAAGTAACAGTAACAATGTAAAGCAGCAGTCAATTTGCAAAGTATTATTAAAAAGTAAGGATTCAGTAAATTGATAAAACCACAATATTTGGATTTCTCCACATATTAGGTGCAAAAAGGGGAAATATGCACCACAACATGGAGGTGATGGTCTGTCTCTCTACTTATTTTCCCAGTTGCTATTTTATCTCCACAACAGACAGTATCACTAACATCTAACTGTTTGCAGAAGTTCCCAACAAACTATCATCTGACAGCTTCTCACACACAAATCAAACACTCCAGCATCTAAACACACACTTCTTTTAATACCAGCTTGAACCACACAAACACACATGAACACAGACATCAATTCACCAATGTGCTTGCATTGCACCTTTCTGTCTCATTATCAAGACATTGTGTTGCATTCAGCTGCCCACCACATTTAGTACAACCAGCTGTATAATCATTATGAGACACAGCACACTCATCCTTAATAAACAGTCTGTTAAATCTGTTAAAACCTCAAACTGAAACGACTGAGACAAGATGAAAGACAGAAGGAAGAAAGTTATTTGAGTCGAACTTTGCAAATTAGGATGAAAGACAGTGATGTCTCGAAACTGTAAAGTGCTTCCCGTTTCACACACAGTCTTTTGATCGCGGCGATGTTTGATCCGTCACATTATAAATCAGATGCTGATCAAAAGAAAGGCTTTCATCACAAATCAAACAAAACGCAACAGGATGTGGAAGAGGAATAATCTCAATGTGCAAGCCATAAAGCATTCAGCTTGTTTTTTCTGGTGCTATTATATGCCCCGAGGTAGATATTAAAGGTGGGAAAAAAAAACACACCCTAAAAACACAGAATAGGGTCATGAGGAGGTGATAGAAAAAGGCTGCGTCCTAGTGAGGGAAGTTTATGTTTTTCATTGGACTTCTGGATATCTTTTTTGTATACATTTCATTATATATTTTAATTCAACATGTTATGTATTTTATATGTTTGTTATATATTTTAATTAATGTTCCTCATACAGTCAATGTTTTGAATAAGAATTAGGCTGCAAAAAGTAAATATTCACTTTACTTTTCACTCTGTTTTGGTCTCTACAAACTTCTGATCAATATGAGTTCCTATTTTCTCCAACCATAGATTGTATTTACTGTATGAATGAAGCCAACGAGATCACCTGTAGTTTTGTGGATTTCATGCCAGGAGTCTGGTATATGAACATGGCCATGCTGTTTGCTTGGAGCCAGAAGTGACCATATTTGGATATGAAGGGAGGAGTGAGGAGGCAGATCTGACCTTTGACCCCAAAAATACTGCCCAATATGTATGAAACTCAACTTTAGGCTTGGTCAATCAAACTAACCACTCCCCTAAATATTGATATTTTTCAAGCCTAATAGCTAACTAATTATGATATTTTTTGAGATGCACCACCAGATTAGTGATAAGAAGATTTGACTTTAACTAATGACATCAGAAAGACTTGTGGAAATGTGAAGTGTTTCATGACGATTTTTGAATGGAGCAGGGTTTTTGGAGCCAGTATCTAGTGGCTATTGAGGGTATTACATGTTTTTTATTTCCGCATTGGCCTAATTTTAGAGCTCTAATTGCTTTGTCCACACACAGTCAATGCAGTAAAAGAAAATGGAGATGATGAGATTGGAGTTTTCACCAAAGCAATGACTTAAAACTCATTAACTACCTGTTTAAAGCTGAGGAGCACAGGAGATAATTATTCTGTGTGGGTTCTCTAATATGAGGTAGATACTTATCATATACAAACATTTTTCAGTAAGTGATGCTAAACTCAGGATAAAAACACACCACGACTAAAATGCTGTATGAAATCTTTGTAAAAGTTATTTAATCATACAATCAAAAGACAACATATAAAATCACTGTGTGTTCTAAAGCATTAAGCTGCTAAAAGACACCTGCCAATTTATTCCAATGAATACGAAGAACACCTACTTATACAATATTATTTCTGAGGTCAAACAAAGAGAATAAACCAGCTCAGTAAGAATATGAAGGTTAGATCATTACTGTGAATGTGGAGCTGGTGCTGAGATTAAAGGGGACATCAAAGAGGAAAAACTATTTTTTTTATCCACTGTGCTGTGTTCAGTTCAGCTATGGCAAACGTTTGAACCACTTTTCACCCATTTTTGTGAATTTGGATTTTAAGATTACTAAAATTAACTATATATCCCACCACACATTATCTCACAGTGAATAAATATAGAAAAAAGACTGGAAGTAGAAAGAATAGATATAAACCCATCACACAATATTCTCTGTGGTGACACAACGCCCTCCCCAAAAACACAAAGACGGATATGAAAAAATAAAAAATACAAATGCACAGTAATGTGGAGCTGCTTCCTGTTCCAGATGTTCACTCAGATTATTCATTTTAGGATGAAGGGCACATCTGACTTGTATATTAACCAGACACACACAACATCCAGTGCTGAAAACATAAGACAAAACACAGGCCTGGAGTAAATTTCTTGACATGTGTTCAATGTTCAAATGTAAGTTGCGTTTTTTTTTAAATATATTCAAGATCTATCCTTCTGCTTTTTCATGATCTTCACCATATCTTCAGCCCACAATGTGTATATGAAATATGTCTAAAATGGAATATGCACATTACATAACAGCAATATCAAACTTTAAATCTTTTTTTTATTGCCCTGCTCATCAAAGTCTACTGCTGACATAGTAGAAAGGAAAAAAGAGTAAAACGTCATCGAAAATTTCCGCTGCTGTTTGCATATTCTGGATTACGCAAGATGATATTTAAAGGGAGGACATGTACTTTCTTCCTCTGCATTGTCTGTAGTAAGTTTGCCTCCTGGTGGTGTTGAAGTGCAACTGTACCAGTCACTGCAACTTTCACTGCCTCCTGCATGAATCCATGTTTATGTATTGAGTACAACACATTCTTAGTATGTAGCAAAATATAGAATATATTGCTTTTAGAAATAATTGTATTAGAATTAATTTGAAATGAATAATATTTGTTCTTCAGAAAATATAGTAAGAACATTTTTATTATGATGCTGCACATTGTTGGAATATGTTTTTAGGGACATTAGGTACATTTGGTGTAGAATACTTACTCCACCAATAATACTTTGTGGATACTGACAACTTGTTTAAAATTTGAACCTGAGTTAGATATACAGCCCTAACACCCCTTGTACCTTTAATTTGAACTGAATTCTTCTTTTTAAAGTGTTTTAAAGTTTGATGAAGGATATTCACATATGTACGAACACTGAAACGGATAAAAACACAGAACCAAAGATCCATTTTCCAGTTTTATCTTTGAAACATATTTAATGTATTCAACTTCAGTTTAACATTTTACTTGATGAAAAAAAAAAATCAAAACCCCCAGGTTTTCTAATTGTTACTCACATTTACAGTTTTTTCATGATATTCTACATTTCCACATTCAGTCTATTTTTGGATGTATTAAAATGTGGAAAATCTGTAAAACAGGAAAAGTACAGTGCACTAATTGATCTATTTTTATCTATGTTCTCTTTTTTCTTCCTGCTTCTGTCGAGTGTTTGGGGAAGTGAAATAATAAAAGTTAAGTATTCAAGTTGTTGTTGAAGTAAAAGTGTGCAACAAATTCTTCTGATGTTTTTGTTTGTATGTGGTGAGTAACCAGGATCCAAATCTGTTCGATAAATCTCGTGAAGTAAAAAGTAGGAAATTTTCCCTTGAGAGGTGGTGGAGTGGAAATAGAAGGTAGCACTAGCGTTTATTTACACTGTGATATGCAGGTCTATTGTCTGATTTTACACGCGTCATGTAACTTTGGTACATTTGTGTATTTGGTACAAAAATATCAGGCATGTTGATTAGGACTCCATGACATGTACAGCAGGGGTCTCCAACCTTTATTACACCACAAACCGGTTTAATGTAACCATTATTTTCGCGGATGTAGCAGATAAATACAGCAAAAATAAAATAACACGACCAGCATAAAAATGAAACCTCTAACACCGAGCTTATCACTGGCGATAGAGAGCGACTAGCATAAATCAGTTTACTGTAATTCTTTGGCCATTTGCGCTAGCCACGTGATTCCAGCTCATTTGGAGCTTTTCATATATATTACATACATTACGGTAGTAATGAAGGGGAATGGAGTCATGCCATGCTGTGCAGCGTTCCATACATATTACCTACATTACAGTAGTGCACATCTGGGATCACGTAGGCAGTGCAAATGGCTGAGGAATCACAGTGATTTGATTGACACATGTCACTTTCTGTCAGCAGCTAAATGTTCAGAGTAAAAGTTTGCCTTTTCCCCTTTGCAAAGAAACTCTCCAAAGACGTTTGTTTTTCTAACTAATTTTTGGCTACTTTGCGGGCTTGTTTTTTGGGTAACGTATCTGATACGTCGTATCATGTAACCAAGACAAGTGTATAGACATGTCAAGAGGTACAGGCGAAAGTAAAGGCAGAGAGAATCCGAGCATTTTTCAAAATAAAATGTCTTTCAGACTCTAATAGTCAATACAACAGAAATGATATAAATGATTTATCTTTCTGTGCGGCCCGGTAACAAATGCCTCACAGACCGGTACTGGTCCGTTGCCTGGTGGTTGAGGCCACTGCTGTACAGCGCACCATGTCAAGTAAATGGTAAATGGACTGCACTTACATAGCATCTTTTGACCTTAACTTATGTCTACAAAGTGCTTTACAAGTTCTGTGCCCTCGCAGTTTACCCATTCACACAATGGTGATGGGTGACAGGTGAGGTGCACCCTGAACAGTGCATTGCAGCATTAACAGACAGAGGCAAGCACCCATACATGCACACACTCAGTTTAGAATCATGAATTAACCTGGCAGGTATCTTTGGACTGTGGGAAGAAGCCACAGGAACAGGGATGAGGTTCAAGCCTTGAATCTTCTTGATGTAAGACAACAGTACTACCTACAGCCACATCCATTCTGAACCAAACACTTTCAATTTTTTACATTTTTAAGTGGACATGTAAACGCCGACCACTGGAGGGCAGTCACATGCAGCAGACTGCAAATCCACCCAGTCTGAGTGGAAATATTTGTCATGAAAGGAGGGCTTTCTGGTGATGTTTCCTGTCAGCAGGCATCTTCACCACCTCATCCCAGCTTTTAATTAGTGAAACCGTGGAACGACATATCAGGCAGACGGACTGAGGAGAGGAGGAGTGAAGGTTTCTGAGACCTCTGACAAATATTTGCTCCAGTGACAGAATTCTCCCGTCAGCTAACTGAGGATGTGCCAGGCCAGTGGGAGTGAGCAGGGTGGTGGAAAAACACTGCAGTGCTTTAGGATTATTGTTTTTACGCTTGGTCGTACCGCACAGACACACATCATATACAAACATGCAATGGATCCATGTATGGGTCATTTTGTATTGCAAACATTGTAGGAGCAAATCTTTTCTATATTTTTGTCTCTATTACATCTCTATCTATTCCTGTTTAAAGCAGAAGCATTGACTCATCCACAATGCAACTGATGGTCAAAGCCTTTTTCTGTGCAATCAATGTCACTGTTTAAATCAAGACATTTACCAAGATATAATAAATGACAAGGATGAGCATCATTGCTTCTTAAGTCTATGGAGACACACATATTTGAACCCTCACTGTTTTTTGTTTTTAATTTAATAAAATGTGACTGGAGAACAGATGACTTGGTGTACAAGTAATAGTAATTGTAGCTGTCAATCAAGTATTTTTTAGAAACAGAGTTAATTAATTTGGGATCAAGAAACTGAAATAAGAATGAAATACAAATATTATTTCACTCCTGCAATTTTTGGTTTTCATCTTCTTTTTGAGAGCATACAACGAGGCATCTGCTTCTATGGCTGTGTGTGTGTGTGTGTGTGTGTTGGGCAGATCAAACAGTCATA